>JAHZNK010000923.1:0-10015 GCA_027744615.1 Lepidocyrtus cf. nigrosetosus NNG-2020 | reverse complement strand
TAAATTTGAACAAACCATCGCTATATCATTCAAGTATGTATATTAATAATTTATTGACCAAAACTGGCCATTATTTGTATCATACAGACAGCTAGAGAGAAGAATGAGTTTCAGATAAGCAAGTGAGCTAGGGGAAACAAGGAAAAGAGCAACTTTCAACCTAAAAGATGAGACGAGTAAAAGAGGAAAGAATTCTTTCATTCATGAAGAGGAATCTTACCACTAAACAGATAAGACATTCTCAGGGCAAGGTTGGCAGGCTTCTCTTTGCACTACACTAAAACCAAGCCGAAAAAACTTTAAAAGGTTTGATAATGCAACCTTGTTAGCCAATTGACTTCTTCAGCATTAGCGCTAGAAGAAGAGTTACGTAAGACTAACAAAGAATAGATCAACAAAAAGGAATTAAAGACATTCATCTTTACTTCTATCATTATAGCTATCGTCAAAGTTATCATGATTATTATTTCGGCCATATCATATCATATCAAGGAACATTAATATTATTAGAGATGACCTCGGTGTTCTTGAAAAGCCACCACGTTGGTGGCTTTCTTCTAAAATCCTTTTTATTTAAGCGTAAAAGAAGTAAAATGCGGATGGTTGGTTAGTCACTTAAGATTTCAAAGAACGATTGCATTTATTAAATTTGTAAATGGGTGTTAATGCACTAATAGCCTTTTCTGTTGGAAAAAATAATGACCACGACTTCCATTGTTTACTTGATCTTTGTTAACTTGCTCGTGGGCAAAAAACGTAGATATTTCATTCAGGGCTAATGCAAGGCATGATTTTTCTCATTACAGCAACGTTTTGCTTTTTCCTCGACTTGTTTTTTGATGTTGCATTAGTTGGGTATCTTTGTGCATTATTTACTATTACATAAAATGTTAAATTATGGTTGTTTTAAAAACCCTTAAGATTTAAAGGGAGTGTGCAGGTTGAAATTTTTGCATCAATTTTTCGTTGTGTATTGATAATACATTTAAAGTTTATCGAAAAATGAACCCTGCAAATTCTTCTTGCAATTATAATTCTAGAATTTATTGTGTTTCGTTTATGCAAACACACGAGGCAGTTAATCGTTTTAATCATAGTTTTGCAAAAAATATATACACAGGGAACAAAATACAAAAAATTAATGACCACTTTACATTTAATTTGTAGATTTTTGTCTGGCTAAGGTTTTTGAAGTTCATAATCTGTCGTGAATTTCATTGTATTCAATCTTTCAGATCGTTATTTTATGACATATTGTTATGTATGATGTTGTACTTGAGAGCGTGCTGTCTTGCTTAATTATGAGTCTAACAATGCAGCAAATTATAGTTGTTGTCATTTACCAAAAATATTGGGCAAAATTTGCTAATCACAATACAGCACAGGGATGATAAAGAAGCAACAGGAATGCTATTTGATAATTTGATAAATGTTTAATTAGATTCCAATCTCGCATATTTTAATGGTTAATATCTGATGTAAATGGGTTCATATTCTACTGACGCAATAAATAAAGGTGTTCCAAACTGCATATTATCTATCAAATCTTTTTAGTTACAAAAACTGCATCCAACTATGTTGCATTCTTACTTTGTTACTTTGAAATTAATTATGGCTATAAAAATATTTATAAATCATTCTTATATGTTAGTTTGTTAATTGCAAAATTGCATTTAGACACGAGATTTTTTATTGTTCATAAATAAAACGAGAATTATTTTGCACATATTTGTTGACTTTGTTGTATGCGAGTAATAACTTTAAATTAGACATGTAAAATATTTATGAGAATTTAAATACAGTAAATAACCGTCCATGTTTTTCTGGATTGCAACTAACAAATTTCTTTGTGTATACTATAAAAAGGACTCCAGAAGATCCTGTGTATTCAACAAAAGACTTTCTGGAATATTTTGTAAATTTCACGCTAAATGATAATCATTATTTGTTTCCTTGAGCTTGAATTTGACAGCAGTTGTTATTCGAGTCTGATTTGTTCAAGGGCAAAAAATCCATTTAGTAGAACAGTTTACCGCGGATTTTAAAAACTCTTTTTGAAACTTTAACACCTTGTCGCAAACAAGAGAAGTTACTAAATACTCTGCAGCCTTGATTCCACGATTCCTTTTTATTTTTCGTTCCGACATAAAAAAATAAGTATTACTAAATAAATGTTATTGCTTGCACTTGTACGCGTCATCGTCGCACCACTGCAGCACAGTTGAACAGATGCTATTCATCTTTGCTTGCTTCATTCATGCAATTTTAATTTCACAGGTATTCGTTCCTGCATACGCCAAAAAACTCATTTTTTCTCCCGCTGACTTTTAATGAAAGCTGGTGAAAATAAAAAATCATTTTGAAATGGAGAACGATGGTGGAGGCAATGGAAAAGTAGATGGATACGTTTTTGTATAGTTCCTACATAATTGAAAGATGGAAAAGAATGTTTACACTATTTTTTATATTAAAGTTTGTTTCTTCATTATTTACCTTAAACTCTGTAGTAGTATTTTTATATTAACTAACTAAAAAGTCTCTTACAAACAGTAGTCTTCCAGACACAGGCAACGCAGCACCAGCTCAATAATATTGATTGCAATTGGCACACCAGCAGGGGTTTTCATCTTTTTTTACAGCTTGTACTTTTTTATCTCTCATTTCTGGCGGCTGTATACTTCACCTGTTTGTGTGAAAAGTTTCACGTTTCAGTACATTCACTTTTTATCAGATTAGATTGCATCTATTTGTACTAGCTTAAATTTTCTGTAGAAAACATGGTAAAACACAAAAGTGCAATAATAATAATTGTACACACATGTCATTGCTGTTTTCTCTTTGTTTTGTTTCCTTGATATAAGTGCTATGCAAATCTACACAGGCTGTATAAAAGTACATTTCTAGTTCCATGATAAAACGGTTCTCATTTATAACTTTTTTTTTTACAAAGATGATAACGTAATAGTTACTAACTAAACGCATACTGGTTGGTTTCATAGAAAAAAAGTTCTACCTGTGTGAAATTTGTATATGTATCAATTACCAGACAAGCAAAGCATAGGATATTAGTCTGAAGCGATGAAAAATCTGCAAAAAATCATTAAACCAACTTTTACTCATCGGGAAGTCCATACAGGGAGTCAGTTCTACTGTACTGACTATGAGAGAATCAAGTTGCATTAAATTCATTCCCACATGTTCTGCCTTTTCTTCCTTGTTTATCGTTTCCAGGCTTAGGTTGCATTACTGCTCAGTATGATATGATATATGGACAAGATGGGCATTAATTTGATAAATGAACTGACTTATCCAGTTTCACCTTCTCCTTTACAATAGTAACAACAATTTGTGGTATTCTGTACGGATGGCCTAATACAGATTAAAAGTTTTTTTTGGTCTATCCATTTTATCAATTTAGTCTTCGCTTTTAGTTTCAATTACGTTGGTCAAATATAAACGAATGTAAAATGATATTGAAACTGCAAATACTTTGCACAGGACTAGTTGTTATCTAGTTTTCAGCAATAAAAATTGCAAAAGCCAGTTTTGAGGCAGTCATTTGAATCCCTCATAGGATTAAGTTAAATACTCAATTAGTATGATTATCATGAGCCAAAAATAAGTAAACGAACTAATCTATGTCACCTTTTCTTACTTGTTGCAATTAATTTAACAACTTTTCTTCCATCAATGTCACTTTACAATTCAAGTTCATGTACTTATAATTATGAGTTTACCAAATACATACACTCTACGTTTTTCTCCAAATGGTTTGTGCTAAATTTATTTGTGTCACTTACAAACGATACATTATTCAGCATTAAGCCAACTGCGCAAATTTAGTTGAAAATGAAAGTTTTTTAAATTTTTAAAATCTCGTTTGCATTTCAAGTAATTCAGTTTTTTAAATTCACTATTATTAAACTAAATGCATACCTAGTAATAGTGATAAACGTTTTTTTTTCACATGAAAAACATATTTTTTGAATCAGAAAAAACTGAACGGTTTTAATAAATGGAAGTGTCACCATCATTTTGAAATAATGATAATAATTTTGATAAAGCTTCAATGAGTGCGCACAAATTGTCGTGTTTAACAAGTCCTTTGGTTTTAGAGGTTTGTGATCAGTATAAAATATACTGTCTCAGCTCTTTAAACGCTTATTTTGTGATAACTGGAAAATGATTATGATCCACATTATTACCAAACTCATAAAAAGACAACCTTTTTGAATTGCTTCGACTTAGTTCCTTCCACTTATGTATTTTTAGATATTTGGCACCACATAATAAGAAATGAATTTAGAATAGACCGGTATAAATTGTAGCCAAATTCCATATAATAATTTACAGCAAAAACATCAGAAGCAGTAAAATAATAATAAAGTAAATCCATGCTGGTTCTTTTATTTGTAAAGTACTAGTGTTTCACTCTGTATCAAAGTAAAATTAATGATTTTCGTTGAAATGTACAGTATTTTATTTGTCTAACCATTTTTATCCATTTCCTTATCCTAATATGTTACATACTTTGCAGATTATTATTATTATTCATTCATGCTTGCACGAAAAGGTATCTTTTTTTACCTCGCCTATTAAAAAAATGATAAAGTAGTTATGCATTAAATTCGTAGTTTTTTCTTGGTCAGGCTACGCACTACCAACACTATCAGCCACACATGAATAAATGAACTGGTGAAAAGGAAATGGAAGGAATAATTTAGCACTGACTTCATGCAAAATGGGCTAGTTGAGAGTTAACTCATTCCCAAGCAAATTACTTATGCGTTTCTTTCGTAAAGTGCGTGTAGACAAGTAAATGATGATATGGGTAATAGCTGGAGGTATGACAGGACAAGGAGGGGAGAGGATTGCAATAAGATATTTAAATATACTTCGAAAAGGAACACTGCAAGCAAATCTTCCATGAACTCTGAAAAATTTACCACCTGAAAAGGTAAAAAATCTTAGCAGGAAACAATTTCATTACATAAAGCTGTTCCTCTTGCCCGTTTGCATTTGAAAAACAAGCTAAAATTTTCAGCAAATTTTAGTTGGTCGGTGTATGTAAACTTGGCCTGGCAGGACTGGAAGATGATCATATGCTGCAAAGATTATTTTCTATATTCAAAAGGCTTGTGAATTATGCGGCAATAAGTTACCCGGTATAATATTTTTGCATGATGATTGTAATAATGATCACCCCGAGTCTAAACGTAAGTACGCCAAGGATATAACGCTTTCATCATCACAAGTAATATTATTCTATTATTTGATTTACTAAAAATATGAAATATGGCTACGCGTGTACAAAACATGTTTCTGTTTATCAGTATTAATATAAATAGTCAGTTTTTCACTTACATCCTTGCTTCTTTTTACATGAAAAATAGTTTTTGCAACAATTTTTTCTATGATTTCCCACAAAACACGATCGTATGCTGATTGACTTATTTTTAAATCAAGTTTTTTTTTGTAGAACGAAAGCCGACAGGTAGTCCCTGGTGCGGAGTCTATAGGTATTGATGAAAGGAGGAAAGCAGTGACGATCAACCTTACCAGTATATTAAATCAGGGTCTTCATTCACTCAGATTTTTTTTAAAAAATTCCTTTATTTTTAAGGAAATTACTTTTCTTCTGTGAATTAGTTAACATGCAAGATGGTAAGACTAACAATAACAATCCTGACAAGAAGGGAGGTGATATTCTGACATAAAAATGATGACATTCTCCGCCTCACGCATGAAATATCCGGGCTCAGGCAGCGTATAGAATGAATAACTGTCAGAGAATGATTGAAAAAAATCTACTACACACAGCCGTAATGATAAATACGTATTAAATAATTTTGCAATTTACTTTCTTTTGTAGTTTGTTTTCAATTTTACAGGAAAAAGGCTTCATTCAATCTAAGAAGAATGAAATAAACGTTTCTTATTAAGAAAATTGCAGGGAAGAGTTAAATAATATGTTTGCCTTTGTCGACAACTTGATCGCAACAATTATTGGTTTAGGATTATGACTAGTTTGTTTAATCTGGGTGGTAGTGCTAGCATGGCGGTCATTACAATGTGCTGTTATTATTATGTGAACCAGAGTTTGCACAAAAAGAGTTTCCTTTAACTCAACCAAGAGGATGTAAAAATTACGCAATAAAGATAAAAGTTTTTGATTTCTTCTGTCTACTTGGCTAGGGAATTCAACATCATCATTAAATTAATTCAAAAGCTTCATTTGCTGCTGACTGGTTTAATAATGATTATGTCTAGTATGAAGAAGGTGACTTTATTCTACACAATTTTATCTATGTACATTTTGCACTCACACACATTCTTCACATAAATATGAATGAACGGGAAGAACAGTTTTCCACAAAAATATCATCATGCAAAGTGCCAAATAAGGGAATTTTTAAATGATAAGAAAGAATGCAAACCTGAGTTTACATAAAACTCATAGTTTGTTGGCGAAGATGGGTGGATTAAACTCATAATTTACTTGTAAATGCCAGCAATTCTATTATACGATAAAACTCGGAGGAGGGATTCCAAACGGCCCGTTGAATAAATAAACGTTATATTACTATTATGATTACTTTCAACTTTTCACTTTCTACTTTTATTACAGATTTATATGATAACTACCAAGCAGTATGGAATTGTTCTATCCGCTGGTCCAACATTTCATAGTTTTAATGAGAATGCCAACAAGATTGCAAAGTGCACTGTTGACTCATTCAACTTTAAGATCTTTCCGTCATGTCTTCAGCGGGATAAAAGCAATATCAACTATTATTTTTGCTGCAAAAATATGAAAACAATCTAAACGCTTTGTTTGAATTTTCTGTCACAGTGGTGGTATTAAATGTAGAAAAGAAAACAGGAAAAAATAGGGGAATCCAAAATCCGTTTAATCATTACGGTAACAGTATGAATACCTATGTATTATTATAGCCTTTTGTTGACTGCTGTGAATTTAAAAAGTAGGCCCCCTGGAATTTTAAAACAAACTATCTTCTTCTCATTAACTCCTTCTGTGAGAGGAGAAACAGCTTTGTTTGTACAACTCTTCTTGAACACAGAAGAGGCTTAAATTTTCTTACCAGTTCAAGTAAAAGTCAAAGGTTTTTGGGGAAGAAAAAGAATCGAGTATGCTTATGATTACCAAAAAACTCAAATAATGTATTAAAACTTACTGTTTCTCAAGAGATTTAGCAATAGAATAACGAAAGGGGGGATTACCATTAGTACTAAAGAATAAAAGATGAAGAAANAGGGGGGATTACCATTAGTACTAAAGAATAAAAGATGAAGAAAAAGACTATGGTCATGATGTTCCCAGTTTGAAAAAGAAAGAACGGAAGAAGGGAAGCAGAAGTTGCATTGTCTCTCATCTATATTCATAATTTTAACTACCTTTTTAATCGTTCCCCATCCTCCCCTGTTGATATTCACGATGATGATAATCATCATCAAGATAAATCTGAATATTTTGTTAAGTACAAGTAAAACTTAATCTTACACGAAGGGGAGATTTCTTTTTAACTTTTTATATGGAGTTTAATTTATTTCATATTACCTAAGAGCAAAATGAAGAAGTCATATTGATTCCTCAGGAGACATTCAGAAGAAATTTTTTAGTGAATAGTGAAACATAAAGCCATTTTCCTAAATTATTATGTGACGTGATTCCTCAGAGGGCAAGTTTTACAATCTGCTGAAGTAGGGGAAAGGTTAATTAGAAACAAGAAAGAGTGAATTAATTTAGAACATTTGTATAAACTTTCTGAACTGAACTTCTTTATTTAAAATGTTAAAATAAAAATGTCGTTGGAAGTAGTTCAAGTGTTTCAATTTTTCAATTGTTTTATCCTGTAATTTCTATGAAGTTGACTTTTATAAACAACCACCTTTCATAAGTCAAGTGAAATATATTAGAATGTCTAAATACTTTGTTTGTTTATGAGTATATGCGGTCAGCTTTTGTAGTTTTGGTCATGATAATTATTAATATTATCAAACACCTTTCCGCTTTGCATTGTCTTTGATGAAATGTATTTTTAATTTTTGCGGCTTACCAACCGCAGTAATAGATTCTGTTAACTGTCAAAGTGACATGATGACTTTTCGTATTCTTTTAGGTCTTGTTGAAAGGTTCACAGAGTTAATGCGATTATTAGGAGTTCTACCCTACTCCAAAGAATAGTTTTACCTATTTTGTAATACAAATCAGCAGGATTGACTTGAACCTAACAGGAATGAAGAGCATGGGTGGCAATGAAACAAAGTAAAGTTGAGATTTTCCGCAGTTACAAAAAGTTGTACTTCTTTCTTTTCAAAGACACAAAATAGTATTATAAATCCAAGACCGGCAGTTTTTATTTGGTTATTAGTGTAACCGAGAAAGATAATAGATTTGACTGGGACCGTTATTTTGCTGTGTGGTGAATGTTTGATCTTTCCGCTGTTTCGATATTTGACGACTGGTTGTGCCTTGTGAGTGTCATGCAAATATGTGAACAAAAAGTGGTTTAGCTTCCCTTATCTAGCAATTTTGATCAATGCTTTATCTAGCTTTGTCTTGTTCCCCATTTAATAACCTATATTGGGTTTATTAATGAAAACAATTTCATTCTCTCTTCGCAGCAGGATGCTTTTATGTCCACTTTGTTCGAGTCAAAGTCACGCTGTAAATTGTCCTGTAATGGAATTGTTGGCCTAACACTTTTGTTTACATTTATAATTAAAATCTTGACTTTTCACATTGATTATGTCACTGTCAGCTTAACTCATGTAATTTTCTATTGCTTTTCCTAGTTTCACCAAACTTTGCTTTCCTTTCACTAGCTGGATTATTTTTATAAAGTTCTTGGAACTATGTCAAAATCTAAAGGAAAATCTTCTGTACGGGCTGTCAATTAGGTACAAGTTGCCATTGATTTGGTATTAACAAAAGCTTGAGTGAAGGTGTGCTCTCTCACATGTAAATGAATTGATATAATGGGTAATACAACTATTTACAGCAAAAAGTTTGGTAGGTTTGCGGATTTTCATTCATGCATAATTTGCCATAGTCCAAAGGGCTGGTTTGTATTTGTCTAAGTTTGTTGAGTGTAATTGTAATTTTCTAGTCCAATTTCAGTCATTCATATCTGGTGAATTTTTATTTAATTGAGAGGTGCGCAATGAAAATGCCGTGTTTGTTCATCCAACCACTTTTATCAACTAATGCTTAATGACTACTGATAAGTATACATGAATGGTAATCTTTACTTGTAGTTTTGTAAAGCAAGGATAAATTAGTAGTACCATGTAGCAGATGTCTTAATCTATTTAAGCCTAAATTATCTTGTTGTGTCATGTAAAACAAAAGTTTGACTTTTGTTGCAACATTTTTGGTTGAAACAATTCATAAAAGTGCAAATTATTTCCCATATGTTTTTTACTTTCTTTTGATTTGATTTTTATCAAATTCATAGTATACCATTTGTAACATTTTACTCAACAGTCATTGTAATTGTCAGAAAAGAAAGATTTTGAAAAGTTCCATCTGGTGAATAAAGTAAAGGTGTCAGCTCTCTAATAAAGAAATAATTGACATATTGTTAGCTCAAACTACAGGGTGAGGCTCAAAACCTATAATCTGAAAACCTCGAGTGCTGTATACCTATAAAACAAAACGTATACAACTTGAAAATCTATACGAAAAATTAAGTATAATTCGCAAAACATATAATGCCTTCAGTTTAAGTTAACTTGCATTTAATTGTTTTAATTTCGAATAACTATATTATTGTATAATTAAGGTAGGGTTAGGTCAGATCAGTTTTGAAACCGGCTGCCCCCGCAGACACTGACGACCGTAGGTCAGGGTCAGTTTAGGGCACGAAGTTCTCTCAACTAATCTGTTGTTGCTTTAAGTGACTGTATATCAGATTCTGGATAAGATGATGGTTCCTGAATCTGCCATAGGATTTGATTAGATGGTGATTATTAGCAATGCGGTCTTCCTAAT
>JAHZNK010000922.1:0-11320 GCA_027744615.1 Lepidocyrtus cf. nigrosetosus NNG-2020 | reverse complement strand
GTTGTTTTGTCACCAACAAGAATTAGAATGCCGAGGAACAATACAGGTTATCTCATCAATCAATACGTACATCAACATAACCCCTCATTAAAATCTTGCACTTTATCTTTAAAATCTAATGAATTTTAATCTTGTCATACTATGAAAATGCAACTTTTTTTAGAAAAAAATGATAAATTCAATTATACTTAAACTTGCAACAAAAATTACATTTTTTAAATTACTGCACACATGTCCCTTATTGGTTTAGGCTATCAAATTTTAGGATTTGATTCTTTTTGAGACTTGTCTTCTGTCCAATAGTTTTTAGTTTTGAAACAATGATATTTGGAACGCCAATAAACAAAACCGCTTTTGTATAAATACACTATTTTATGAAATGTTGCAAACGTTAATAATACTTAAACTTTTTAAAAACCTTAACGGGGACTTCTTATTTCGTATCAGGAACCTACATTCAACTCGTTTAAAAAACTGTTGCAATAAACTTTAACCAACTAAGAAAAGTTTACTGTTGAGAAGGGTTTGTGCTTTACTTTGTGTTTTAGTTGTTTATACTTATATATACTTATCAAAATTAAAATAAAAGACGAACGATATCCGGCGCTGCTCCCGGCACTAGTTACACGGCGAATAAGTCGGTACAGATTTCTAAGAAAACGAGCTACAAGCCTGAAAAAATATGAATTAATTTTGTTAAAATGAAAACTAATTATTGACGAAAAGAATTACAAAAATACAAATTAGTTTACATACCTTAAATTACACGCTCGTTCAAAGGTCGTTCCATTGCTGCTTTCTGAGGAGAGGACAGGAAGTCCATATGGCTCCTTCATGTTGAAGTCGCTCCTTCATCAGTAAGTTTTCCTTGAGTGGCTGCAAAATTGAAATAAAACCTTGGATAATTAGTAAAACACAATTTTTAAACGTATAACTTACTTTCTCAGTCCAGGGAAGGTAACCAAATGACACAGCGATACTGGTCCCCTCAGTGGTTTAAAAACTTCGTGGACGTGGTTCTTTCCTTCAACGGAAGTGGTATCCATAAAAACGCCTGGAAATTTAAAAAAGTTAAATATTTCAATCTCACTGCATCCTATTACGTATGGGTTATTTTTGTAGATTAAATTTTAAATGAATTAGCTGTCCTTAGTTTTTCCCTGGCAATACCAATAATTTCTTGAAACTTAAAAATCATTATGGGCAAAAATTAAAAAAACTTACAATTGTCATTGTCCGCCGTTGTTGTTGTCCAAATATGACCCTTTTCCGAATTTACACTCCGTGATTTTTTCTGCGGCTAGTAGATAATAGATAATAATAGTTGATAAAAAAAGAATTATTTAAGAGTTAGTTAAATACTGAAAAATTGGCATTTGAACTATTTCGTACATTCAGTAACTATTTTTAAATACGTACCTACCTATTCGAAACTTTACAAGCCGCTGTTGGGGTCCAGGATGGATGTCCGGTCGATGATGATTGAATCCTGTCTTGGTGCCTGTCTTTTTCTGTCTGCTACTTAGAGCGCTTTCAAAAAGGGAACCTGGAAACGAAACAAATGTTGCAAAAGTGAATCCAGAAAAAAAATTTGAAGTTTCCAGGGAAAAAATTTTTGTTTAAAAATATTATCTTAATTATCCTTACTGATAATATTAATAATTCTTACTTCAGATTGAGGTTGGATGTCCATGGGGAAGAAAGATTACCCCTTTTGAGGAAGCCTCCATGCAAAATAAAACCCCTGGATATAAAAAGAAATCACTAGCTTTATATATGGAAAACAAATAGCTGAACTTTTCATAATTTTAAAATATTTAAATTAATTAAATAGTCCTCCTTTAAAAAACACAAAAAATCAAAAACTTTTTACCAGGTTGTGACTTGGACCAGCACAGAAAGTAAAATGAAGAGGATGCTGGCCTTGTATGTACACCTCTTAGCGAGTTGAGTACAAACCAAGCCAAAAAGAGAAGAAGGGAATAAGCGCCAAATGTCCGTTACGGATTGGCTAATATTTAGTTGGAAAGAGTGGGGTGATGTCTTCAAGCATTACTTTTTCATTTAGTTAAGCTAAAAAGAGAGGAAGGGAATAAGCGCCAAATGTCCGTTACGGATTGGCTAATATTTAGTTGGAAAGAATGGGGTGATGTCTTCAAGCATTACTTTTTCATTTAGTTAAAGACAAGAGGGACCAAAGCTTAACTTTCCTGATTACATTAAAAGGTTCCTACTCAGCCTCCGTCTCCGTTCACTTCCATATCATTCAATACTTTTTCGCTTTTACTAAAAAGAAACGGATAAGGTTGAGCAGAGTAGAGCACGCTGCCAAGCTAAATTCCATCCGAAGCGGAAAAAAACGGAGAAGAAAGGGTGGTGGGAGGATGAAAGAGAAACCTTCCAATGCTAAATTGATGCTTCTTTCCCCTTATCTAATTACAGAAACACAGTTACGTTAACTACCGCATATCAACTTCTTTAAAAATTGACACAGGCAGTATCAGTATTATTGCAGCTTCTCTCTACTTTGATAAAGCTTGATCATTGTGATAAAGACAAGGAAAGTATTGTAAAAAGCATTTCTTTAACGATGATGACAAGAAGCTGCATGTATTAAGGCAATTCTTTAAGTGATTATTGCTTGAGAGAATGACAAACAAAACGCTATGATTCATAAAAAGAAAATCCATTTTTTAAACCAATCCAATTTTGCCATTTGTCTTTTTAGCTTCGTTTTCAATTGTTGTAGTGCTTCCAATATTTTAATGATGGGGATGGAGATGAGGAAAAAGCCACGCTTGAGTCATATCAATGTAAAATGAGAGTAGAGCATGGTGCTTTGTTAAAAGCTAAAGCCTTATCAAAGCCATTCCTTGATTTAAAATTTTACCTGGTTTTTTTCTTCTACTTCCAAAAGATCCAATAATACAATGAACAAAGCTTTTGTAATGGGCTTTTGAATTTTTGTAATGACTGGAGTGGCCGTTGCTAGATGGCTTCGAAATAAATGCAAAATAATAATAAATCTTTTCAAATCTTGAAGTAAGGATTTTTATGACAGCTTCAATGCCAATAAAAACTTTTTATGGAATTTGTTTGTAAATAACAAAGGATGACAAGACAGGTGGGAGTAACACAAACTGGGATTAGCTTAAAAAGGCTCGTTTTATTCATAAAATCATTCTTTTTTTGGGTAGTAAGCAAACGGATTCTTCCTCCTCAACGGAATATTGCAATATTGCGAATTTTTAATAATTAAATCAAACTGATCATTAAATTTAATATTATAATTGAGATTTAAGTTTGCAAAAGTCAAAATGAAAAGCTTCCAATGGACAGAGACTTTCCTCCTTCCTCCCTCCTAGCTCCCATTCCTTTAAACAAGGGTCGTTTGGAAAGGAATGAAGAGGGGAAGAGAGGAAAGTGGGGAAAGTGGAATTCTTTTAGATGTTTTTAGAAGTGAGCAAATTAAAGATGTTAATATTTTAGATAAACTTTAAATAACTTGATGGCGATGGTTGACGTCAGCATCAGCCAAGTTGGAGATCTGAAGAGCGTTCGAGCATTAAGTAGGGCTTGGAGGGTTCAAATATTCCGGAAATGAAGGAGCTCTGTCGTATTTTTATTTACGGAAGGAACATTTTGGTTTGAATTCTTAAGTTGTAAAAGGTTTATGTAAACTATGACATATAAAATTAATTGTTAATGAGAAAATTACTTTGAAATTGACTGGATTATCATAAAATTCACATGGAGAAGCAATCTTTGAAATAGGATAAGCTACAGGAATGAATGCATAACAAATGCGTTTTCTATTAAACGGTTGTTAACAGTCCAACCGATAAGCCATCTAGCCACAGTAGCTTCATTCATTTTCATCCCTTATAGAACTTCCAAAATTTGGATCATTGTTTTTATTTTGTTGCTGGGTAACCCACGAGGTAGAATTTAAATCTGAGTGAATTGTTGTGGAAGAGGAGCCTGCTCGTGTTCCATTTTTATTAACATTGGTGAGATTAAAGCGTGGCTTCATTTTCAACTCATCACCATCCTCATCATTCAATTCTCTAAAACGCCACTTTTCCTTCTCTCTAACAATTGAAAGCATAATTTGATTGGCTAAGGAAGTTTATTAAAATGGTTTCGACATCGTATGACTAATTCGATCATTCTGGAAGCATGTAAAATTAATCTGTTTAATGAATCATAGCTTCTATCATTTTGTATTTCAAGTAGTAATCAAACTTTCAATACAATTCTTATTACAAGCCTTTGCTTGTCTTCATCGTAATCATCATCATAGCTTTATTTGAGAAACGAGTACGTGACAAATTGCAGAAGGCTTCCAAAAGCCTTCATTGTTTGGACTTTTGGTTGCTGGGCAACCCACGAGGCAGAATTTAAACGTGGGTAAATTATGATAGGACTTTGAAACTAACATCTTCTTGTATTTAACAAAGCGTGGCTTCATTCTCATCATCACTTCCATAAATACCTAATTACATGCAGCCTCTCTTGTCATCATCGTCATCATCTGAGTATCAAAGCCAAAGCCAAGAAAAAAGTGACGTGACATTTGCAAAAATAACTGGCAACGGAAAGAAGAAACGAGTTGGCATGCTTTGTACTTAACTGTTCTGCAATTAACAAAGGGGAGCATTTATGCTGCATTATGTTTACTTTCCAGCTTCCCACTTCACCATCTCTTTCTTCTTCGTTTTCTTTCGGAATTTAACTTGGTTAGCCTGGCAATGCTCTCTCTATTCAATCTTATCCATAAAAACTAATGTAAGTACACTTGAATGCGCAGGTTGATAGTGAAATTTTACCTCGTGGGTTGTTAATACCTAATTACATGCAGCCTCTCTTGTCATGATCGTAATCAACCGAGTTTTATCAAAGAAAAAGGTGGCGTGACATTTTGCTAAAAAAAACCGTCAACGAAAATAAGAATGGAGTTGACATGCTTTGTACATAACTGTTCTGCAATTAGCAAAGGGGAAAAGAATATTTATGCTGCGTTAGGTTTATTTTCCAGCCTCCCACCACCCTCTTTCTTCTTCGTTTTCTTCTTTCGGAATTGAGCTTGGTTAGCTTGGCAGCGTGCTCTCTCTATTCAATCTTATCCATTCTGCAAAAACTAATGTAATCAGACTTGAATGCGCAGGTTGATAGAGATGATTTCTAAACACTTTTACTAAATGCTAACAAGGAAACCTTCCAAAGTGCTAATTGAGCTTCAATGATTTAAAACAAAAATTACTTGAATAATATTGCGCATGATTTACTTTTACTTAATCTTTGCCTTTGTTGTGAGGAAACTGAAGGAACGAAAAATTTATTAGTAATCTTTCAGTTTTTATTTCTTTGAATTTCAATCTCTTTCTCTTATATATATTTGAAATCCCAAATGATTAAATTTATAAAAGTATATCGTACGTCTATTTAAATAAAAAAGCTTTTAAATATATTGCCACCATTCAAGCAAATTACTTGAATTAGTTGAAAACGAAATAATTATTAAGGTGTTCTTTTTAGATGGTATTTATTTTTTAGCTTTTGCCAGAAGCGTTGTTAGCGCAACGACATTGGGATGGTTTTCTTCAGCTATTGAGACAGATAAGTTTCAGTTGAAATTAAGATTAATCCAGTTAAATTATTAGGTAATTAGTCAATGTTCACCTTACACCAGAAAAGCTTCCCTTGTTACATTTTCTACACTCCACAGTGGTTATCGTGCAGCTAAAAGAATAATGTAAAAGTGAGAGTAGAAGCCACACTTTGGAAGTCGGAACCTTCTTATGCAGAGAGGGACGCTTTGGTTCCCTCGTTTTCATAGCTAAGGCATAAGAAAGTGCTGTTAGTGTTTGTAGCTGTTGTAGATATCTTAAATAATTTAACCAATCGCTGGCTGACACTTGTCATTCTTTCCTTCTACTTTTCTTTTAAGCATCACAAGTACATTATTTCCCTATGGCAAGGAAAGGGAAGCCACGCTTGCCTTTTCATTTCAAATCCAACGCTCCACCAAAAAAGAAGGACCAATTAGGTAAAAAATTAGTAAATTACAACGTAACTGTTTATTTTCTACATCTGTAAATCTGCATTAATTTGTGTTTGTTCATCATAAACAGCAGAATCCAATTAGTGCTTGCTCCAAGAGCCATGCCACGTCATCCTATTCGAGGGGGAGGCTTTGGCTGGTCACTTTCTTAGAAACAGATGCCCATAGAAAGGAAAGGTAATTTAGTAATTTATAAACACTTCAATTTTTTTAGTTAAAATCTTACCTTAACATAATCGATAATAAAATGGATTTGCATTGAATAAGTTAAAAACGCATGATATTTTGATTTCAGTTATTCCCATATCACCGAAGTTTGGGACAGCCGGCGGACATCCAAAATACTAACCAACACTCCAGCTATATTTCCAACAGGTACATATCACAATCAAGCAAGGGTTGAAAGTCCAACTTGCCAAATCTTAAAGCTTGATGTGTTTTTTTAAAATTGTTTTTAGATTATCACTCCTGGCCATTCAAGGATGAAGACAGCGGCTGCTGTGATTTTTCTATCAACAATCTGAAGGACAATGGATACTCAAATCTTTCCGCAAAGGTAAGGAAGCAAGGTTCATTTAGGCTGTTAATTTTACCTACCAAAAAAATAGTTTTTCAATGTTTTTAATTAGACTTTTTTATTTGCTTTTTTTTGTAGGAAATTTGAAATCATATTATCCAGGACGTCATTCACCTCCATTTGTTTTATTTCGGAGGGCTTTTATGGCCATGGATCTACTTTACTTCCAAGAAGGCTCCCTTAGATTACTTTGTTTTCATTGGGTAACGACACGCCACGTAAATAAAGGTAAATTAAATGCTTTAAGTTAAATATATCTATTTTTATGTAACTGTTTAGCCAAGAAATTGTGCCAAGCATTTATCACAATTATCAAAAATCCAATGCTTAGTGTTACCGTGAGTTAGAACCTTGATTGAAAGGCCTTTATTCCCTTCTTTCCTTTTTGGCTTGGTTTGTACTCAACTCGCTAAGAGAAGTACATACAAGGCCAGCATCCTCTTCATTTTACTTTCTGTGCTGGTCCAAGTCACAACCTGGTAAAAAGTTTTTGATTTTTTGTGTTTTTAAAGGAGGATTATTTTTTATCTATTTAATTAATTTAAATATTTTATATAAAAAGTTCAGCTATTTGTTTTCCATACATAAAGCTAGTGATTTCTTTTTATATCCAGGGGTTTTTATTTCGCATGGAGGCTTCCTCAAAAGGGGTAATCTTTCTTGCACAGGGACATCAAACCTCAATCAGGAAGGAATGATTCAAGTAAGAATTATTAATATTATCAAATATGAAGAGGATGCTGGCCTTGTATGTACTTCTCTTAGCGAGTTGAGTACAAACCAAGCCAAAAAGGAAAGAAGGGAATAAAGGCCAAATATCTGTTACGAAAATACAATGATTTTAGTATGTATTTTAAATAAATCGATAAAAATAATTTAGAAATATGGATTAGATAATAATCACTACCGTAAAGATACCCGGAAATCTCGAACTAACAGCGATGAATGATTGCTGCAACCCCATCAGTGATGACGTTGATGTTTCTTTAACAAAGATCCGATGGACGTTTATACGAATCTTAAATATCCCCCTGGAAATTAAAAAAGTAAAATATTTCAATCAATATTTTAAAAATAAGAATAGGCTCACAGTTAAAAAATCCATTTTCTTACCTTCTAAAGAGGCTATTCTCTCGGCGTCTCCCGGCGTCCACCATCCTTTTAAAAAATAGATAATTCTTTACAAAATAATCTGCACTTGTTGAATAGGAAAGTTCATAAAGTAAAATGAAGAGGAAGCTGGCCTTGTATCAACTTCTTATTGCAAAATTGAGAACAGGCCAAGCCAAAAAGAGAAGAAGGGAATAAGCGCCAAATGTCCGTTACGGATTGGCTAATATTTAGTTGGAAAGAGTGGGGTGATGTCTTCAAGCATTACTTTCTCATTTAGTTAAAGACAGGAGGGACCAAAACTTTACTTTCCTGATTACATTAAAAGGTTCCTACTCAGCCTACGTCTCCGTTCACTTCCATATCATTCAATACGTTTTCGCTTTGGCTAAAAAGAAACGGATAAGGTTGAGTAGAGCAGAGCACGCTGCCAAGCTAAATTCCATCCGAAGCGAAAAAAAACGGAGAAGATAAGGGTGGTGGGAGGATGAAAGAGAAACCTTCCAATGCTAAATTGATGCTTCTTTCCCCTTATCTAATTACAGAAGCACAGTTACGTTAACTAAAGCATATCAACTTCTTTAAAAATTGACACAGGCAGTATCTTCCTTTTTGTTGTCGGTTATTTTTGCAATGCTTCTCTCTGCTTTGATAATGCTTGATTATGATAAAGACAAGGAAAGTATTGTAAAAAGCATTTCTTTAATGATGATGACAAGAAGCTGCATTTAATAAGGCATTTTCTTTAAGTTATGATTCATAAAAAGAAAAGGCTTACAGAAGGATTCATTTTTAAACCAATATTGCCATTTGGCTATTTAGCTTTGCTTTTAATTGTTGTTGTGCTTCCAATATTTTAATGATGGGATGGAGATGAGAAAAAAGGCACGCTTGAGTCATATCAATGTAAAATGAAAGTAGAGCATGGTGTCTTGTTAAAAACTCAAACCTTATCAAAGCCATTCCTTGATTTTAAATTTTGCCTGGTTTCTTTCTTCTACTTCCAAGAGACCCAACAATACAATGAACAAAATTTGTGTAATGGGCTTTTGATTTTTTGTAATGACTGGAGTAGCCGTTGCTAGATGGCTTCAAAGAAAATGCAAAATAAAAATAAATCTTTTAAAATCTTGAAGTAAGGACTTTTATGACAGCTTCAATGTCAATAAAAGCTTCTTTTGTTATGCAATTTGCTTGCAAAAAACAAAGGTTGACCCTGAAGACACGTGAGAGGTCCACAAGCTAGGATTAGCTTAAAACAGCTTATCTCATGCAGAAAACCATTCCTTTTGACTTGTAAGCAAGCGGATTCGTCTTTCTCAGCGAAATATTGCAATTTTAATAATTTTATTACTTAAACCAAACTGATCAATAAAATTAATACTACAATTAAGATTTGAGTTTGTAAAAGCGGGAATAAAAGTCAAAATGAAATGCTTCCAATGGAATTCCAGCGCCAAATCCTTTAAAAAGGGTCATTTGGAAAAAAATGAAGAGGGGAAGAGAGGAAACTGGGAGAATGTGGAATTCTTTTAGATGTTCCGGAAGTGAGCAAATTAAAAATGTTAATTAATTTAGATAATCTTTTTAAATAGATTTTTCAGATGGTGGTGGTTGACGCTAGCATTAGCCAAGTTGGGAAGTTTTAGCCTAAAAAGTTTATTTAAACTTTGACAAATAAAATAAACATTGTTAATTAGAAAAGAAAACTACTTTGAAATTGACTGGATTATCATAAACGTCACATGGAGAAGAAAGCAATTTTTGAAACAGGGTAAGCTACAGTAATGAATGCATCACAAACAAATTTAATGTTTAACGGTTCTTGATAGTCCAAGCTATAAGCCATCTAGCCGCAGCCGCTTCATTCATTTCGAAGGTTTATATACAGCTTCCAAATCATTGTTTTGACTTTGTAGCAGGACAACCCACGAGGTAAAATTTCACTATCAACCTGCGCATTCAAGTGTACTTACATTAGTTTTTATGGATAAGATTGAATAGAGAGAGCACGCTGCCAGGCTAACCAAGTTTAATTCCGAAAGAAAACGAAGAAGAAAGAGATGGTGAAGTGGGAGGCTGGAAGGTAAACCTAATGCAGCATAATTGTTCTTTTCCCCTTTGTTAATTGCAGAACAGTTAAGTACAAAGCATGTCAACTCGTTTCTTCTTTTCGTTGTCAGTTATTTTTGCAAATGTCACGTCACTTTTTTCTTTGCTTTGGCTTTGATACTCAAATGATGACGATGATGACAAGAGAGGCTGCATGTAATTAGTTCTTTATGGAAATGATGATGAAAATAGAACCACGCTTTGCTAAACACAAGAAGCTGCTAGTTTCAAAGTCTTATCATAATTTTCCCACGTTTTAATTCTGCCTCATGGGTTACCCAGCAACCAAAAGTCCAAACAATGAACGTTTTTGGAAGCCTTCTGCAATTTGTCACGTACTCTTTTCTCAAATAAAGCCATGATGATGATTACGATGAAGACAAGCAAAAGCTTGTAATAAGCATTGTATTGAAAGTTTGATTACTACTTGAAATATACAATGACAGAGGCTATGATTCATTAAAAAGATTCATTCTAGATGCTTCCAGAACGATCGATTTGGTCATACGATGTCGAAACCATTTTAATAAACTTTCTTAGCCAATCAAATTATGCTTTTAATTGTTGGAGAGAAGGAAAAGTGGCGTTTTAGAGAATTAAATGACGAGGATGGTGATGAGGTTGACGATGAAGCCACGCTTTAAGCTCACTAATGTTAAATGAAAGTTGAAAACATGCAGGTTCCTCTTCCACAGCCTTATCACAATTTACTCAAGTTTAAATTCTACCTCGTGGGTTACCCAGCAACAAAATAAAAACAATGATCCAAATTTTGGAAGGTGTATAAGCGATTGAAATGAATGCAACGGTTGTGGCTAGATGGCTTATCGGTTGGACTGTCAACAACCGTTTAATAGAAAACGCATTTGTTATGCATTCATTCCAGTAGTTTATCCTATTTCAAAGATTGCTTTTCCATGTGAATTTTATGATAACTCAGTTAATTTCAAATTAGTTTTCTCATTAACAATGTTAATTTTATATGTCATAGTTTACATAAACTTTTTACAACTTAAGAATTCAAACCGAAATGTTCCTTCCGTTAATAAAAATACGACAGAGCTCCTCCATTTCCGAAATATTTGAACCCTCTAAGCTCTACCTAATGCTCGAACGCTCTTCAGATCCCCAACTTGGCTAATGCTTATGTCAACCATCGCCATCAAGTTATTTAAAGCTTATCTAAAATATTAACATTTTTAATTTGCTCACTTCCGGAACATCCTAAGAATTCCGCTTTACCCTAGTTTCCTCTCTTCCCGTCTTCATTCCTTTCCAAACGACCCTTGTTTAAAGGAATGGGAGCTAGGAGGGAGGGTGGAGGAAAGTCTCTGTCCATTGCAAGCTTTTCATTTTGACTTTTACAAACTTTCATCTCAATTATAATATTAATTTTCAATGATCAGTTTGATTTAATTATTAAAAATTCACAAAATTGCAATATTCCGTTGAGGAAG
>JAHZNK010000921.1:0-10511 GCA_027744615.1 Lepidocyrtus cf. nigrosetosus NNG-2020 | reverse complement strand
CCATATCAGGTTTCTTATTCTTCTACTAAACTCCCAGCTTTATTTTTAACTCGTAAATTAATACCTAGTGATAAACAGGTGATGTTTCTCCATAAAAAGACTGATAAGCTAGCAAGAGGGGGTAAGTGAAATGTTTCAAGTAATCTTTTTTTTTCAATAAATCATCATTGTATCAATAGGGCAGCTTTGGGGAAAGCAATGCTCTACTAGGAATTCAACAAATAAATATGCATATTTTACTGTTATATTTTTTTTGCATATTTTTGATGACTGCAAGAAGGGCAACATATTTTTTAATATTTATGACGCATGCGTTGGTGGTTCCAAAATGGTTACATCATATTGCCAGCTTTGTTTTGATTGCAAAAAAATCATAATAACGCACAAAAAACTGTAGAGGCAAGGTAAATAGCCTCTGTTGAAAAAATAACTCAAACAGTGTAGATATATAGGGCACAGCAAATATGATTATGGTTATTATGTGGTTTTGAGTTGTTCTGCATCTTCGTGAAAAGTGCTGGGAACGATAAAAAATAGTTTTAGAGGAAAGTTGAAGCAAGTACTGTTTTGTTTCTGAGGTTTACTATTATCGAACTGAAATAAATAGAATTGTGAGAATTTAATAGATAGATGCCAGGTTTGCAATAATACTTTGCTGTGAGTGAATGATTGCGATTGCAATGGAGATTTTTAAAGAAACCACGTCGACCTTTTTGCAGTGAGTCCGTTGCTTTTGAGAGATGGTGATGAGAAAAATGAAGCTCACAAAAATAAAAAAATCCAAATGACCAGGATTTTTCTTCAAATGAAATTATGTGGTGGAGGGTGATGAGGATGTATAAAACTGAAAAGTTAGTGGGATAGTAATGGCGATGTTGTTGATGATAATGACTGTGACTCGGTCAAAAACTTGCCCTGCAGCAGCAAAAATCAGCAGCATCAGAAGCAATACTTTTTAGTGTTACATACCAATACGTAATCTTAATATGCAATATTTATTATGCGTCAATGAGTGTTGCATATTTGTAGGCTTACTTAAAATATGGATTTTAAATCCTTCTAAAAGGAAAAAAATCACATATGAAAAATAATATAAAGAAAGATAAACATAGTGAAATAAGTATAACTTTTGGTATAGCGTCGGTTGATCAGTCTGCAAAAGGGCTAGTCCACTTAACATGAAAGTCATGTTGATGATGATCAGTCAGTCAGTAAGCCAAAAACGAAAAATGCATTAATCCTTACAGAGAGTATCCACCCTCACTCCAATCACATCCCCATACTTTCATCTGGCAATCGCCTCACCTCTCTTTCTCCCGGCATGTACACATGATGTACGTACACGCATTGTCTTCGTCCCAACATCAGCATAATATACGTAACAATAAAAATAAGCCTTGTGCATGCAAAAATTGTAGTCCCATATGAAAATTGTTGTCTAACTGTTCATTAACAACAAATCTGGTGGCATTTCAAGCAGGCATTAACAAACGGCAAGTATAGAAAACAGAGACAGCAGAACCACACTGCAAAGATTTAGAAGGGAAAGATGAGAAAAGAACCGTTTATTTTGATGGCCATTATCATCCTCATCCCAGTCATCATCATCAACATCATCATGATGATTTTAAGTTTGCATGTTCCTTTGAAGGAGTCTAAAAAGAAATTAGCAATTTTGATGACTGTGGTGGTTGTTGGTGGTTGATGTTGATGTGGTGCAGCAATAGAAAAAGTCCAACTAATACTTCCTTTTTTTACATTCTACATGTTTGCCACGTTTTCATCTCTGACAGATTCTCTCTCCTCCTCTGCTAAAACTCTTTTTGCATTAAAAAAACAACTGAAAAAGCAAATCACGGATTTTTTCGCTATTATCATTACGACTGTTTGACTAAACGATATATTTTCTCGTGAAAAATAGCAAAAAGTAACGATAACATCATCATGATGATTTTAAGTTTGCATGTTCCTTTGAAGGAGTCTAAAAAGAAATTAGCAATTTTGATGACTGTGGTAGTTGTTGGTGGTTGATGTTGATGTGGTGCAGCAATAGAAAAAGTCCAACTAATACTTCCTTTTTTACATTCTATATGTTTGCCACGTTTTCTTCTCTGACAGATTCTCTCTCCTCCTCTGCTAAAACTCTTTTTGCATTAAAAAAAACAACTGAAAAAGCAAATCACGGATTTTTTCGCTATTATCATTACGACTGTTTGACTAAACGATATATTTTCTCGTGAAAAATAGCAAAAAGTAACGAGAAATTATGACTATGCTCTTTCACAGCAGTTGATAGATTGGGGAAATGGGAAGAGTACTCAAAGTGAATTCTTAATTTTTCGTGCTCTGTACAATTACTTAAGAATTATGCTCGTCTCTCTCTTCTTCTTGTTTTACACACTATCAAAATAATTGTCAGTTAAGTACACTACGTTTTTCTCAATGCATACATAAAATCTCCTGCCGTCCATCCATCTTTGAAAACGATTTTCGTCAAGGGTAAGAAGAAAGTTTTATATAAAAAAATCTGATCATGTAAAGAAAGGGATCAAATCTAAATCTTGTTGTATTATTGCATGATGATCATGATGATGAGTAGGGAAAGGAAACGTTTTTAATAAAATTTTAAATGGAATAATGATGGGGAAGTTGACGAGTTTTTGGCATAGATCATGATAATAATAATGGGTAAAGTACTAGCTATTAATAAAAAGGGTATATTAATGAGCACGAATTCTTTCTAATGAAATAATACTTTCTTATCCGTATTTAATATGCATGAATATCAGACTTTTATTCAATTTTTATATTTTTAGATGACGATGTTGATGACGATGATCATTTCTTTCACTCTGAGAATCTTCAAAATTCATTTTCTGTATGGATATCGTTATTGTTATTGCCCTTCCTTGTACATTTTATTATTTGTCTTGTATTAATTTTCTTTTATGTGTGTGAATGATACATGACTTGGCCAGTAGAAAAGGAATTTTCTTTCCCATGGTCAAAAATAAAAAAATTCGGACATTAGATAATAAAATGCATAGCAATTTTATGATTATCAAATGAAATGATTATGGTGAATCCAAATGATGATGATAATTTCAAAGAGAAAAGAGCATTAAGAGAGAATCCTGGAGCGACAACAGAGAAAGAATAAGCTCAACTCTTTTCTGTTTTTGTTTACCAAGATGATTTTTTAAAAAATCAATGAAAAATGGAAAAAATTGCGCATACAATGAAGGTCTTTGGAAGACAAAAAGGGTAGAATGATAGCACGTAGCCTTTTGCTCCCTGAGAACTTTTCTGATGGAATGGATCATATAATCATCTCTGTGTATATCGTAATGTGGCCAAAAGGGCAGCTGAAGTCCCATAAATGAAAAATAAAAATGCTTTTTCTGAAAAAATGAAAAAAATCTCTCTTCCATTTGTATAAAAGGGGATGTTATAAAAGGAATGGGGTCAGTGATGTGATAATGAAAAAGTGAATGGGAAGAAAGCATCGTCATTATTCTAATCCTTATTATTCAGTGTGAGATGGTGTTGGTGGAATGAGAATGGAATGGTCATCATCATAATAGAGCACCGAGGAGGAGAAAAAAGAACGTGTATAAATAGATGTATGGATTTAAATTTCATGGGAACTCTGAACTCTGATATCATCATTTCCCCTCTTTGCTCTTTTCCTTATTGAAAGGAAGAGCCCTTTTGACCACATTTTTATTTTTGCTGGCCATTTAAACAATACACGCAAGCAAAAGGAAGGGGAGAGAAAGGAGCTCATTTACATATCATTTCATGCTCAGGCACTCTCACTTTAACCCTTTCCCTCTTTAACTCTTTTACATTATGCAATATTCGAGTGATTTGACGAGGAGATGAGTGTCCCACAAAATCTCCTGCTACCTGTGGAATCATTTTGTTTGTTTACATTGTATCGTATGAAAATGTGTAAATACTTCCGTCTATTGTGATTTTGCATGGAATTTTTCAGACATTTATCCTTCTGATACAAATTTTGGCACGTTGACTTTTCATAAACTTTATTTTTGAAGCTTAAATATATTTTTCTTGCTTCAAATTCAGATTGAATTAATCATTAGAATTGATTTCGTAACAATGAGAAATCTACATAATAGGAAAACGTATTTATATAGGTTAGTTTTATGTTTGACACAATTTATTTGAATTAATTGTCAGAAAACTTTCTCAGATGGACAAAAATAAAAAATCTGGACATTTTTTTAAAAAATGCCCATTGACGATCTGGATTTTCCATTCTATTGAGGATTGAATGAGAAGAAATGAGAAGTGTTTTATGGCTATTGTTGTTCTCTCCCTCTCTTTTTGTTTGAAGCTTTTCCCGACTTCCCCCTTTTAATTAATGCAGGTCTACCCTTTTGTTCCCAATTAACATAGCAAATACACTCGGGGTAAAGATCATAGGAGCTTTACCTCTCTGATTTTCCTCTGCTCGGTGGCATAAAATACCTTTTCTGTTAACCCTTTTCTTTCTTTCCTTAGCACCCAAAAATAAAAATTCATTTACCCACGACGATTAGATCAGGACCTTATTTTAATTCAAGTGTTACAATCATGTTAGAACATAAAACCTGCATTTTTATATTTATTCATGCACATAATAAATGAGTTGGAGTGTCACCTGTTTATCACAAAATAAAAGTGTAAAGAAAGGAAATTTTATTGGGGTAAGGTGCTTTTTAAACCAATTTTAATTATGAATATGTAATTTTTTAAACAAAAGCATTATCACTCCAAAGTAGTTATTTACTTCTTAAAGAACGAAATAAAAATTTATTTAGAAAACTTGTTCCACTTTCATCTTCATTCAATAGCACGGAAAAGGAAACCTACTCTAAAAATTGAGTTCATCATCAAAATGCTTCTGAATTTAAAAAAAGAGATGATGACGAATGACAACTGATTTTGTCTCATTTGAAATAATAAAGCAAAGCAGGAAAGGACAAATAAAAATGAATTCAATCATGTGCTCCTCTCATCCTTTCATATATTTCACATTGTTTTTGAGTGCTTTACAATGTGATATGATGTGTATTACGTGCGTTACTTTGAAAGATGCAATTTGAGTGTATGGCTGCTTGCTGCAAAGAAGAAACACGTTTATTTAGATTTACATGGGACATAAATAATTTTGTCTGTCTTAAATGGCACCTTTGACCCTCATCATCGTCTTTTTATATCTTGTATTACGATGCGTGCTATGATCTTAGCTCCCTTTATATTATATTATTATGCAAAATTTTTCCAACTCTTGATATTTTTACTGATGAGATTAGATCGCCAAAGATTATAATTTAGCAATGAAGACGAAACCAAAAGGAAAAAATCATACAATATTATTGCGAGATACACAAGGAGATAAAATGATCAATATAAAAATAAAATGAGTGTTTTTTGGACTCCCATACACTGCAATAAATTTTGCTACTGGAATAAAATCCTCTAACAAGCAATGAATGTTCTAGCAAAAGCAGTGTTTGTATGATAATAACGCATTTATACAAGAATCACCTTGAAATGGTCATTTACATAACGAAAACTATGAAGTGAATATATAAATGCAATCTTTTTGATATCGCTGCTGATGTTGTAGCATTATTATCATTAGCTTAAAGGATATTAAAGCATTAGATTACTACCACACTAGCAACAATGACAGGAGCCAATATATTATTTTTTGCGAAAAGGTCAAACAATTAGCGACGATGTTTTCCCTCTGTTCATTCTCTGCATCTTATCGTAGTATTCACTTAATAAATTGATGATAATTATAAATACGTCTATTAAAAAAGAATTAAAGGAGAAGGTTAAAGATGCTTAAGAGATGAAAAAATGCAAAATAATATCTATTTAGTTAAACAGAGTGAGTCGTCACTCTTTCATTTAGATCCATTCCGCATATTTACACTTATAAACTACCTGCCACTCATTTTTAGACGTCTTTGTCTCTCTGAGATAGTAATTACTTAATGAAAATTAACCAAAGGACAGCTCTACAAATGTATACACACACTTTATCTATAATTTACACAGAAATCTTTACTAAGCGCTCCCTTAAAACATTTTGGAGCTTTGATTGAATACTTTACCAGACAGAAAAAATGAAGGCGGATATCATTACGAACAAATGGGCTGGCGCTGCTGGCTGCTTGCGTTGTCACATGCGTTATGACATGATACGGGGCAAACTTTATCTAAAAAATATAATAAAGACCATTTTTAACTTGGCAAAATAACAAAAATATCTTTAAATGGCATTTTAATTCCAAATCTGATGTGTAACGGTGGTCGTAAAATGTAAAATTGAGCTTTTGCAAAGGTGGGATTGTGATAAGCTTTGATCGATTTAACCAATTCATGGATTCCTCTCAAACCACAGGGGACAAGTAACTCCATTATCACATCACAACCTTTGCGTTATTGCTCTTGCTTTAGTCCACATTATCTAAATGATTTTTAATTAAGGCAAAAATTGAATATGGTGGCAATGAAGTCACTGAACAATTTCAATTGGCAATATCAACCCAAGAAAAAAATGTAATTGGGAAACAAAAATATCCATGAATTGGTTAAATCGATGCAAGCTTATCACACATCAGATTTGGAATAAAAATGCCATTTAAAGATATTTTTGTTGTTTTGCCAAGTTAAAAATGTAATTGGGAAACAAAAAAGTAAATATGATGGTTTGCTGCTCGTTATCATATAAATGCATCATAATATTTATTTGTGTGGCAGCAGAAAAAAACTAGGTATATGCCATCATCAACGACGATAATGATGATAAAGGATGAATGAATTTAGAGGAAGAAGAAGAAATGAGTAATTTATTTGTTGTGACCTCCTCAAATTATAGAAACGATGCGTATATGAATGAAGGACATTAGCATCATCACTTTAAAAATTTATATCTTGAACATCGTCATCCTCAAGTAAAAAAAGTCGTCATTCTCCACTATTTAGTTAGAAATAATGATTATTATTCTAATTACTACCTACAATTCTGCTCTCAAGAAACAATTTATTCACATTGCAAATAATAAATAATGTTTCCTACAATCGAATCGCACTCAATCGTTTCGGTCTCTGACTGTATACAAAATCTTCTGTCTATGCGTGTATTAGGCATTACGGCATCAGTCTGGTATGGTCCGTGGGTAAATAGACAATTATTAAATGGGAAACAACATGCGCAATAACTTTGTTGCTGAAGTATTCCTAATCAGAATAGGAATATACTATAATTAATATTAAAATTAATTAGATTGAGAAAAAAAGAGTCGATGAGGAGTCAGTGCGATTTGGTGAATGAGCTTATTCCAATAAAAGACTGGAATTTAACATTTTATAATTTTGTTAAAAAGGAATATGTTTAATAGTTGGATGATTCTTTATGCTCGTTGCTCACAAAGTAGTCAGCTCGTACTGTTTTAGATTTTTGTATTTTTGGTTCAAATCCATTTCATTTACCCACATTATTAATGGCGGCTAAACATAATTCTTTTTTCACATGAGCAATAAGTTCCTTACTTGGAATATCAATTCGTTTTATTGTTATCTGACACAGCTTCCTTTTTCCCTATTTGCTGATTAATATTCCATTTAAACTACTGCCTTTTCTCATTATTTCATAATTATGGAGGCAAATCTTTTTAATCTAATAATGAGCACAAATAAGCGTAAACAATAATAATTTTTCAAATTAAAAAAACAATTCACCGCTTTGTAGCGTTGGAGGGGAAGATGAACTTGAATAAATATACATACCTACATTATTACCTAATAAGTAAAATGTATGGATACTTTTGCATGGCAAAATGAAAAAGTGATTTTTCCTATTACTAAACGTAACACTTTCATGCAAATATAAATGCTAATAATTATGGAATGAAAATTGTTTGCAAGTTTTAATCTTTTTGGAAAATCTTTGATACGAAGCATTCAACTCTTCTTTTTTGTTATATTCGATACTCTTCTGCCGCTGCTGTTGTTGGATGTTGACGAGCAGACCAAAAAACTGAGTGTTCGATGTACTCAGCGCTTGGTCACTCATAACAATTATTAAAAGAAAACCCCTCTCTAAATAGTAAAACTTTACAAAATGGATTAATTTGGTAAAAACGCAGAGCACCACTTATTACAAAGTTTGTATTATGGCATTTCTTTATTTTTGCGTTTTTATATTGGCCGTTTTATTGTTTGTACTTCCATTTGTTTTTTTACTATTGGATTTTCACACGGAAGGTATGAAACGTGATGGCGATGATGATATGGTACAGGCAAAAGGCTGTACTCTTTCCACTGACGTTTCTTCTTCTTCACCCTTTCAAATGTTTCACGACTTGTGTTAAAGACATATCATATCATCATTCCGTGTCTCTCTTTTGACTGACCATGACTGACTGCCTCTCTCTCTCTCTGGAAGATATGTTGATAAATAGATGGATGGAATAAAATACTAATAGGATGATGCAATGATAGATGTAAAATAACTGGAGACAGGGATAGGGAAATTAATAGAAAAGGGGCGCTCACATTTTTTAGCTTTGCCAGGTAAATGTGATGGTCATCTTTGATCGCATCAATTTTTTTAATCTTCTCCGTATTATTTCTATTATCTGCTCAACTCTGTTTTTACATTATGTAATCAGACTATTAAGAATTAAATATGAGCCACAGAAAAAAACATTTTAATAAGTAAAATATAAAATCTTGATGGTGGCATATAAATGAAAAAATATTTAATTCTTTATTCTACACGCTCTCTGTTTAAATGCAAAATAGTTATACAATTAGAGAGATCTTTACGGCTTTTTATTTCTTGTGCATTTCGGCGTGTACTAAAATAATAGTAAAATACTCTTTTTCTAGACGATGAGATGTTATTATCATGGAACATCATCTCTATAAAAACAACGAGCCATCGCATCACTCATTCCCATTATAGTTTTATACAAGAAGGTTCAGAATGCATGAATATGCGAAAGGACTAACCATGTTGCGTAATAAGATGGCTCACACAACAACAAAACAAGAAAAATTTTATTACCACGTTTTATTTATTGGCATCACTCTAGCCTAATATTATTATTATAAATATCTCTGAGCTTTTATTCCTATATAAGAGAATAAGAAACTTTTTATAACAAACTTTCCTTATTACATTTTTATTCTTCGTCACAGATAGATATGTACATGGCTGAGACTGAGAGAGCACCTCACCGACCGACGTAAAATGCTTTTCTGACGACTGACTCACTTTTTTCTGTTTTTAGACGAAAAATATATTGTCTTGTGTAAGCAGCTTCTTTTGTTTTTCTCCGTTGTATTTTCAAAGTCATTATATTATTAAAACGAGAAATGAAAAGATGTAGGGTCACAAAAAATGGTTTAGAATTTATATAAGATCGCTAAATCGCTACTTTTCTTATAAAAATTTACATATGTACATACAAAGATGCTTAACTCTTAAAAGTTTTATATCGCTTTTAGAAATATTTCCTAGTTTGGGAGTTTGAACAGAAGCAAAGATGGATAAAAATGGATTGTCTTATTATTACTTTGTAATAATAATAATAGCCATCATGATGATCCCGTCCATCCTCATCCCCAATATTTTTATCATCAGTTTCTACAGCAAACCGCCCTTCCTACATTGCACTGTCTCTTTGAGGAAAACTTATAACCGAACATAAAATCAAAAACGGCAATTGATGGGCTACAACAAATGATGATTATGTTGAGGTGAGGAGACGTCTTATGTCTTGCATTTCCATTATTCCCCCTTATCATCATCATCATCGTTTCTAGTAAAATGTTAAAAAATCATAACGTCTGCAATTTATAAATGATTATATTATCGGTTAATCGTCCTTTTAGATCTTCTCGCTCATTCCACTAATGAAAAAGTCTACTTGACGTAGTGATTAACTATTTTTACTTTAGACGTTATATTGCTTCTGCTTCAAATTTTCCAACGATAAAAAAACCAGCAAAAAATCTTAGCAAAAGAGCAACAGTAGTAGAGAAGACGAGTTAACCTTAATGCAATAAATATGCAAATTAGTGTGATTCTGAGAAAATCACTTTCCAGCATAAATTATACACATAAAACTTGTCAGTCTGTCATAGACTCTCATGATAATGCTGATGATGGCTAGGTATAGCGCATTGTGGCCGCATTTGATTCGCTTATCTAAATCTCGGAGCCTACCACGGCTAAAGATAAGTTTGTTTCTTCTGGGTAGAACAAATTATCCAGTATTTTAACGTACTCAGCAGTGGTAGCAGCGGTTATGTCTATTTAAAATGGCTAAAAAAAGAGAATAGCATATAAATAGAATTATTCACAAATGGCAATTACTTTGTACATCGTAGTAAAAGCCCGCATTTACGAGAGAGATCACGTAATAAGTAAAAGGGGTATCCAATTTTCCTTTCTGAAAAAATCGAATAATGTTTCCCAT
>JAHZNK010000920.1:0-18260 GCA_027744615.1 Lepidocyrtus cf. nigrosetosus NNG-2020 | reverse complement strand
AACACAGGCCTAGGGAAGAAGTTACTGTCATAAATTGTTAGCAAAAACTACAGTCCAGTGACTTAAAAAGTATATTTTGCCCCTTTATTCGTGATCTGATCTGATCTCCGAAGGAATTCAAATTGTCTAAAGAGCCATAAATTAGTTGACGTCGCTTAAGAAAAAAACATTGGACGCACTTTTGTAGGCTTTTCCTCCACTCCAGCTCTGATGAGTTGTCTGTCCTCTCTTCAATAAATTGACGAGCAGTAAAAGTAAAAGTTTTGTTCATTACAAGAAAAAAGTACTTTTTGCTCGTATTTTTCCCTTCATAACAAGCACCTTCATCAGCGTCATCGCATCGTGACTATAAGAAATGGAGGGAAATAGAGATATAGATCCAGGTATACATTTCATCTCACTTCACGTCTCAATCGTCTTGTACACATGTCATTATACTTTGATGAGGAGCGACTGTTGCTGCGTCAGCAACACAATTCACTTTCTCTGGACAAGCAGAGTTTTCAGATAACAAATAATAATAACAAAGTTTATGCTACGCTTTCAGTAAAAAAATACCGGATCCGTACTACTCCCAAAAGAAAAAAAGATAAAAAGAAACTATCACTTCTGATGAAATATTAGGAAAGGGCAAGACACCCGAAAGGAACCGGGCGATCGCTAATAAAATGTTTACATTCATTCATAGAAAAAAGTTTTCTTTATTATTTTCATCCTGACGTAATACGCCATTCATTCAATTTTACAACATTCTTTAAAGCACACAGGCTGGAAATGAGTTCATATTTTAAAAGGTTTCCATCCGTAGGCCAATGCCCACTGAGAATTCTAAAGCGGGGAACGAATGAATTCAGAGCATTTGAATTGCACTGGGGGAAATGCCAAAATGGATAAAAGTTGCAAAAATAAAAGAATTCACATTTTACCCGTTGAAATTTTTATATACTTCAGAGTATTTTTGTTAAAAGGGAGAGCGAATAAAACTGCAAAAATGTATTCGCTACTTTAAATATTTTTATTAATTATTAACCTCCTTTTTGATCTATTTAAATGAATTAAAAAGATGAATTTTAGCTAGTGGGTCTAACATGAATCAATCTCGCACTGTTCAGAGCTCATCCTCTGTGTTTTGAAACAGTTGCTTCAGAAAATAGCAAACATAGAGATAGAGATTTTGTTTATCTTCTTTGTCCTTCTATTTCCACTTTCCCTATGAAAGAATACATGAATTACAGTGAGCTGCGTTGAGACAGTTTTTCTATTTTCACGCCTTGTAAAATGCTGTTGTTATTTTTGCAAGGTTATAGATAAAAAATGTTTTTCAAGATGCTATACTTTTCAAAAACACTTTTTCCTTTAAAGCTCTAATCTTTTTTTAAGAAAATAGAAAACGATTGAAAAAAGAATTTTAACAATTTACACTTCTTTTTGAAAAAAAGAACGGAAAAGACGAGCAAAAAATTGTATTTTGACAAAAATATTATTTAAAATGTCATTTTTTGCTCTTCTGTAAGGAATGGAAAGTCAAAAATAAGAAATTTACATGAATTGTTTGTAAAAAGACATTTTTGTAGAGATGAAAAGCTTTTTGGTTGTTCTTATTTTGTCTGTAGAAACAAGGCAATAGCAAAAATTTGAATAAAAAAGCAATCCGAGGTTATTATAAGGAAGAGACAGAGCGTGAAAGTAGGAAAAAGTGCAATATTTGTAGTATTTATTTTGTGCTTTGTACATTTTAAAAGGAAAGGGAAAAGCAGTGCAAAATTTAAAGGGAAGGATTGTGCAGTGAGAAGATAAAATGTGCAAAACTCTCTTCTTTGTATTGACAACAATTGGAAGACGCCCTTGTTCCAGGTTGATCCCATTTTATGCATCATGATTTTAATAGGGCTTCCTTGTTTTTATTCACTCTCCTTCTTTTATTCGTTGTCATGATCATCTACAAAGTTTCTGGATAGTTTCATTTTGATTCTTTGAGGACAATGCTGGTAAATAACTCACTTTATATCGTGTGACAGTGCATGAGAAAAAACAGAAATAGGGAAAGGAAGGAAATCGTCTGATGTGATGCATCCGTTTGGTTCACTTCTCTCTAAACTGATTTCCCTTTGCAGTTTTTTTGCAACAGTTTATTTTTATCGGTGACGTTAAATATTACTCACTTGTCCTTTCCTGCTTTAATTCTAAAAAATAGGCTAATGTGGGTAAATTTTCCTTTGTTTTGTAGATGTAAAAAAAGACTGAATGCAATGAGAGAGGTGAGTAGAAAGAAGAGAATTGAAGAAGTTAACAAGAAGAACAACCCCGAAGGAGTAAACGAGCAAAAGGAATCGTTGCTGATTGTTGGGATTGTGAGGGAGAGCAAAGGCAGGAGTGCTTTCACTTCAACAAGGATGATATCCAAACAAAAAACAACTTCTATTGCTGTTGGTGATTATGCGAAAAAGGAAAAAGTAGTTGAAGAAGTTGCTGATGATGGGAAGCAGATTGGACAAGTGTTTAAAGTAAATGCGAATGTTGTTGCGGAGGATAATAACGAGGGAGAAGGTAATGAGGTGACGACGATCCCGATCTCAACCTGCCTTGCTGTATTCTTCTGCTACATTCTCTTCGGATCAATACTTTTCTCTTGGTGGGAAGGCTGGGAGTACTTTGAAGGGTCTTATTTTTGTTTTGTTAGTCTAGTGACGATTGGATTCAGTGATATAGTTCCGGGAGAAAGTCGAGGAGGGATAGGATTGGCATTATCTCCGAGATCCATTATTGGAGCAGTTGATAGGAGTACCGAGGAGAGTATTAACCACCCTTCCACTAATGTGGGGGGCATTCCTGATGATCCCGATGCCTTCTCTATCACTGGAAACTTTGATGGGATTGGGAGTGGTGGTGGCAGTAATGGACGAGAAGAAGGTTTGGATCATCACGTTGACGGACAGCTCATTCTCTGCTCTGTCTACATTCTCTTTGGAATGGCACTCATGGCCATGTGCTTTCATCTCACTCAAGAACGCTTTTTTGCTACTGCTAAAAAATTAGGAAAAACGCTGCACCTTACAAGCAACTCTAGTTAAAGTCGAACTAATGAAAAATATCGCCGAAGAAGGTGCCCAACTAAGCAAAAATAAAAAATGCTGACTATTTATTGTTGTTCTAATGATTGAGAAAAAGTTGATGACACAAAGACGTTTTTTGTTTAAAGTCATCAAAATTAATTGCTTTTTAAGAAAATTAGTTTCGTTTACGTAATCTACAGTCAGTAACTGAATTTTTTAAGTTATAAAATGACCATGTCAGTAATGTCCCAATAGATTTTCATTAAAAAACTTTTTTCTAGCTAACACTCAACTTATTATATTTCGCAAAAAACACCTGCTAAAATTGTGCAAAACCTGTGCCGTGTCATTGTCAATGTGGTGTGCACAATATTTTCATTAGAAAACTCAAATTCTCATCATCATCGTCACCGTAAGACTTTCATCAAAAAGTTTATAAAAGCAGATGATAACGAAAGTAAAAATAGTAAATTAATTCTTCCGTGTTAGACTGTAGCTGAAATAAATGTGTTCTTTTTTTACCCAACTATTCGAGAAGTTGGCCACGAACGACAAAAAATTAAGAAAGTTAATTAGACCAACGGCTGTGGAGGCGGCTGCAGCAGGTGTCACGAATTTAAACAAATATTTCTGGAACAATATGTTTTTATACGAGCATTATTGTTAAATAACACAAGGGTGATTCACTATAAAACTAGGCTGATCTCCGTTCATCTTCTTATGTTTTTCATTTATCGTTGTTTTAAGTTTTGAAGTAAGTTTGAGAATATTTGAACCCGCTGCTAGCCCTTTTAGCTCTGGGGTAGGTCGAGCTTGATTTTAAGGTTAGGATTTGGGTAACCCTAACAAAATTTGAAATATACCGAATGTATCAATAATGTACACAAAAGACCAATTATATGCCAAAGCTGACATTTAGAAGGGTTATTGAAGAAAGTTGTAAACTTTTTGCAACCGATGAGGAACATAAAAAAAAGAGAAAATGGATAGAGAGATGTACAAAGAACAAAAAAAGCTTTTTATTTTCTCTGCCATTGATGATTACAGTTGACATGTGTATATATGCCTGTTGTCGCTCTCATTTTATATTCGGCTCATCACACGAAAGGCGAGTTTTTCTTTTCAAACTTTTTTTATCAAGAGTGTTAGAGGAAGCGATAGTGGAGGAGGAGGGGAAACAAAAAAAGGAAATATGATGACGCCTTTATTCCTCTTACTTTTCTTGCAAAACGAGCGGAGTGAGTTATAGGGTAAGTTTACAACGTGTCAGAAACCCTTTACGTTTAACCAAGCAGAGAGAGCGATACGACTTTATCTCTTTCCCTCTTTGTCTCTAGTAAGATATACAAGTTCAAATATTTCACACTCGGGGAGAAGAGGGGAACAAGAAAGTAAATTGTTAGCCGGGTACATGTTACTCCCTGAAATATTATTGTCAGTTGAGAAAGTAATAAAGTTTATGAACTGGCGGCGGCACAGTGTGCAATTCTAACAACTTTTAACTTCGGGCATACAATCACTGCACGAAAATAAAAACCTACATTAATAACGTCTGCGTTATGAGTATCGTGATATCATCATGGTCATCAAGTAAAGATTTTTTGATTAGTAACCATTGCCAACAACATTAAAAAATTTTAAATAAAAGAAAACTTCCCTATAACGACTAGCATTAACTTATGAAACTCTAGCGGATTTGAATTTTTATGAGAAAGCGTTCTTTGAAGAAATGTATTGTGCTGATTTGATGATGACTTTATCTTTTTGTTCAAATAATAAAAATAAGTAATGAAGGGTTATTATAGATGCTGCGAACACGTCTGCTCAATTTTAAGCCACAACGTGATAAAGAAATTTTTGTTTCTTACAAGTTACGACAAGAAGGTAACAAATTTGCCAAAATTTATTCACCCTGTCACTTTTTCCTCTCTTGTCATATCTTTATCGAAGGAATTTATTTGCAAAAGGAAAGAAGCTAATATCGTATATTTTTATACTGTTGAAACAAAAAAATGAAAGTGGTAAGTGGTAGTGCGTATTTTTTGTAGTAACGTCAGCAATCTCGCCTATCCATATCTTGTCAAAAACTCTCTGCTGCAATTTCATGATAGGACTGGTATAGTATAAGGAGGATGACTGCAAAATAGAAATGAACACTCCGAAAAAATAAGATTTGGAAAGATTTTCCATGGATTTAGAACCTGAATCTCATTATTAATCAGACTTTATACGCAGAAATATACAAAATGCGTAGCTTTACAATATCACATCTTCCATCTCAATCAGCACCTAATTTACAGTTATTTCAATCTCCTTTATTTTTGCCAAACTCGCGTAATTAGGCAAATAGGGAACTCTATTCAGAAGCCTTAATGGTGATGATAATGATCTGACATTTACATTTTTAATATTTTACAAATATGAAAATTTAAAGCAGATTCATCGTTGTGACTTTCAAGTAAATCTATTTGTTAGGACGTTTTATCCATTTTTGCATGGTTTATCCTTGAATAGTGAAAAAATAGTGATGGTGATAATAACTACAAAATTATGAGTAAATCATGGCTAATTAAAATCATTGTGAATTCCCAAAAAACAATTCCGGGAAGCAACGTTTGAAGTGTAGAATTATACCACAATACATTCAGGTTTAGCAAAGCATGCAGTAATTTGTAAAGCAACCAAGAGAAAACAAACAAACCATCATCAGCGGCAATAATCATAGTAATCCTTATTACTATTAATACAAGTACAGTCAAAAGGTGTGAATCCATTTGTCTCTATCATCAAACCAAAAGATTATTTATAGCCACACATTTTCTCCCCTTTTTACACGATTCAAACAGATTGTGTAGGATATTGCAACAAATCCAAAGAATTTTTCCTGATCTCTATTCAGCTCACATACGCATGGAAGAAGCCCGTATAAAATCTATATTTTCAGGTGAATGCGGCTGTTTCATAAAATTAGGATTGAAGGAAAAGGTATTATTAGCTTCCATTTATTACCGCCTAAAATAACTAAAATATTTTTAGATATCTTTTTGTATTTTTGGTAACTCCAGAAATAACTTTTGCTGCTTTATTTAAACTATCTTTTTATAGCACGTGTCAAAATAAAATTTTGTTATTTTTGGAAGCTATGCGTACAGTTCAGTACTAGAATAATAGGTAATTATTTTAGGTAAGTTATATCTACTTTTAATATACCTGCGTTATTTTTTCGGTTTAAATTCACTAATGATGGATAACAAAATGAACCCAATGGACATTCTAAATTAAAAGTTGCTGTTTAATTGTGAATTTGCAAAAGGAATAGTTTTAAGGTTTCACTCTGATTTCCTTATTCGCTTAAAAGCTTTACAAAACCATTCCTCTATTCATCTCGCTAATCAAATCTGCTTACCTAAAGCATAGTTATAGGAAGTCCTTCAGTTTACTTCCTCTTTCCTCAATCTCTACTCTAATTAAAAACAAGCTAAAGTTGATATGGGACAAAAGGAAACCAAGTCAAAATTATTTGACGTTTTGGAAGTTGTTTTTACATGAAAAAGTAATACAAATTATAGCAGTAATTTTGCTTTATACAATAGCACACACTGAAGTTACTTAAATTTAGTCATTGAACAATACAAGTAATTACTGGTATTGTTCAATGAAATTTAGTAAAATTACATATTATAGGCTGTAACTGGATAATCTCATGTCATTAGCTACCAGTCCAATTAAATGATAACGAGGTTTACACAAAAATCTCTATTACAAAAAAATAAACTCGAATTTTCACTGGCTTGTCATTATAAAAACGGAAGTTAGCGAAAGGAGAGAAAATGATATTAAAACATCCGTTTTTTGCAAGTTGCAGCAACCTTTGTTGTGTTTAGAGGTTGTTCGTCAGAGTCAGCACAATAAATATGAATGTGTGGAAGTTGTTTTTTTTGTGGTTTTGAATGTGTTATTTCCCTTCCTTCTCTTCCTTTTCTCCTCTTTAAAAAGAGAAATGTTTGAAACTGTGTGTAAGTTTATGTGCGTTTGGGAAATGGAGAGAAGAAACGGGTTTTGCTTTGAAAGTGATTAATTGTTATGAATCTGAGCGTGCTTCCACTACAATGGCAACGTGTACAATGAGAAAAACATTTTTCTTGTAGCTAATGAATGTTTTCCCTTGACACAATGGAGAAGAAGTCCAATGTGACTATAAATTATATAACTCTTCAACCATGACACAAGATTTCCTTCTTCCATCTTTTTAAACCATGGCCATCCTTTCTCCTCCTCCCCATCTTTAAAGAAAGAATCTTTTACGAATGAGATGGAAATGGAGAAAGGGAAATCTAGCAATGCTAAAAGGGAAATGAAAGAAAAAGAGAAACAAACAAAATGGTTTTTGGAGACTTGCATGCAATGCAACTAAACACCACCACCACCATCCATCAGCCCTTTTTCTTTTGCATTCCTTTGCAGCACATTTTACCCAAAGTTGAAACTCCCTTGAAAGTGCATTTAAAACGCAGAGAATGATTAGAAAGGGAAAACTGAAGATAATGTTGATGATGGATGCACAACATTTCGTTAAAAAAGATGAAGAATTGCTGTAAACTTTTTACGAACAATCGGTTTCTCATGAACACTTTGCCTGAGCTTGAAGAAAATCATAAAATTTGATTTCTTCCTTTTAGAGTTTACTTTTGTAAAAATATGAGAGAAAATTAGAAATTTATCAGATTTAATCAACCCTCTTTTGTGCGGTTTGCTTTTTAAAGAATTCTAACTTTCAGAGAGCATTCATAGAGTATGAAAATATTTAAGGGTTATGTATGGCAGGTACTATCCCTGACTAAAAAGCTGTGTAGAGTAGGTGTGTGGAAGGACAGCGAATATCATTTGAGAAATTATAAGTAGGATATTGGACCTGAACACCCAATATAAATATTAAAATAGGACTCCAACGTTTGTGCTCTTTTCAAGCAAATGAACTTTAAAAGTTAAAAGGTATGTTTTCTAACTTTGTTTGGTGAGATTCGTTATTCTTTCGCATTGAAATAGAATAAACAAAAATAGAAATGGTTTAAAATTTAAATTAGGTTGTGTCTGATGCTCCATCTGGATTTTTTGTTATAGTTTCAAATAAAAAAGAATTTTAGTAGAAAAATGGCAAACTAGAGAAGAAATTGCTTTAATTTTTATACGCGGTATACCCATGTGCCTACATAAAAAACAAATCTTGAATTTACAAACAAGTTTTTCCATTTATCTCAAGTGTTCTTCTGAGATTGTTGCCCGTGAAGAAAATATTATTAAGAAGCGACGAAGAATTTTTGGAACAGATGAGCAACTTGGAAGTTATGCAAGCGTATAAGCTACCTGCACCATTAGCACTTGTTTGTTATTCCGTGAACGTGTCTGTTTTCTTCCTGGAAAAATCTCTTCTTTTTGATCGTTATTATTATATAACGTTAGAGCACCACTGCATTGCTAGCCCTTTTTTCGGAAACTGCCACAAGCATATTTGACCATTCAGGGAAAGAATGGCTGTTCTAGCAAAATTTTATGATGGACAATTTGCCCACACGAGTTTGATTAGTTTAGAAGATACAGTGCAGAAAAAACGTTATGCTGATAGTTTTGTAATATATTAGAAAAAGCTGTATAAAGTGAGGTAGTATTGATCACAGGAAGACCATCATCTTTATCAAACCACAAACTAATAAAAGGCAGCAAGCCTTATAGTCACTTCCTCGAAGTATTATTTGGTTTGTATGCAAATTAGCAAATGCAAACCGGTAGCAGCAGTAGGCAAAAACATTATTGTCAATTTTTGTAAAAGCTGTTCAAAAAAGAAAATTCTAGTCACTTAAAAATTATACAGCAAATCTTAACTATCACACCAACAACTCTGTCAAATGCTGTTAAAATTGGTAAAGCGTTTCTGACTTGGACTTCAAACGGACAAACAGACAGACAGTCTATATAACTTGTTTAGCTTAGCTTGCTCTACTTTTCAAGCAAGTAATAAAAAAGAAAAAATAACAACATAAAAATCCTACCTTTTTCGTTAAACATTATTGTTCCGTTATTTTTGGTTACCAGAGATTTAGAGGATAATTTCCCTACCTAATTTCACGCTCCCTTACAAGATGTATTGATGATGGGTAAAATGGAATCGGTTCATATAAAAATATGCAAAAAATCTACAATATTTATTTAACTTACATTAAAGAAGAAAGTTCATACAAAGCTTTTTCTCCGTTACGAGCCCATGGAACGATATAGTGGAAAGTAAAGGAAATGGACTACTCAACAGAAATCGTTTGGCAGCGGAGCCCTTGCGATCATATAACTAATAATAGGATCGTGACAAGTAATGAGAACTTCTTTTTCTCTTCTGAGATTAACCAGTTTCATGGCTTTTCCTTCTTTTTTTGGGAAATATCTTGATCAGTTTCTGGATTGGATCCAACATTTACTTTCCATGCGATACTGGTGGAAAATACTTTTGGACGATTAATAACTATGATGGTTAGTAGTGGTTAAAAAAAGAGCAAACACGAAGACCTACAAACTTCATCGTTGTCGTATGCAGACTCCAAATAAACAAACAACTTTTTATTCCATTTTCATACCACTGTTTACTACGCTCACTTTCCCTGTAAATTATCTTTATTATTATTGATATTACTTTTTTAAAAATATGTCATTCTTCTTATGCGTTTCCCACATCGTAACATCATCATCACCACTTGGCGCTCCTACTTTCCTCATAATCCTGCAAATTTTCCCAGAAAGGCGAAGACTTTGGAGAAAGTTAGATTCTTGTCGGAGTGAAAGGGACGCCATCTTACATGAAAATAGGAAACGCTCCAAGCTTAAAATAATTATTTTGAAGTGTTAAACGTTCATTTCGTAACTTTTTCAAAGCAATTTTAGCTACATTAGTTATGTCACGGGAAAAAATAGTTGAGAAACGTTTAAAACTTTACTTCTTTCTATTTTTATTCTAAAATGGTGAAAATTCATATTTTTAAGGACGTCATTCCTTATTAAACAGTATAAACGTTCTCAGGAAATAACAACGAAAGAAAAGAGGAGATGGCTATAAATTTACCCAATTATTTAGAACAGTCTTCTTGTGTTTCCTGTTTTTAATTTCTGTTTTTCCTCTATCCCTCTCCAGACATGAAATGTTTCTTAAAAACTGTAGGAGGAGAGGAAGACAAAGAAAGTTATCTTTTTGAAACATATGCTACTTACTAGAAATTAGTTTTTTAACTTTTGCGAATCAACTTTCAAGTCGCTTTTTACTCTCTACTCGAATTATAAGTTTTTCCTCCACAACAGTAAAAAGCTTTTATAACTGGTCAACGAAACGGCTGCTGTTGGATATTTAGAACTATTTCTTGTGTGGAAAGATTTAAAAAGAAACTGGTTTTTGTCCAGACATATATCATTTTTTCTCTCATTTACTTTCCCCAGACGGTACATATTTTGTAAAGATAGGCAACCAGGAGAATTAAAACCTTTTTGGTAACTTGATCCTGTCAAGTTCTAACTTTTAGTAAATGTCATATTTTACTGGCTAAAATAACTCTGTTTTATATACGCTTAAATCATCCAACTTGTCTTCATTCAAAGTAGTTAAATACTTTCTTTCAAGTAAATGGGGAAAGCATCTGGTTCAGTCCTCTTTTGTGTTTTGCTAGTTTCCACTCTTGCATAAAAACACTTCTCAAGTTTTATAGCTGGACAGTTTACGTTCCCATGAAATTAAAACCTTCAAAAACTTCACAATGACGTAGTATGCATTCCTGGACAACGTCAGAGATTACGCAAAAACAGGGGATATTTAATAGCAGGAAGGCAATGGGAGATAGGAAATCTGAGATGAAAACAAACAATGCGAAATACGCACTTGGATTTTATACAAGTTTGCGTAGGTAGATTTTATTTTAGATAAAAATGTATGAAAAATTTCATTCATTGAAAATTTTTACGATTTACTCATATTCAACCTTCAAAAGAAATCAGTTCACAAGCTCATTTTTCCCTTGATCAACAAAACTCAATTCAAAACATTTTCCCATCAACAGTATCTTGATTTTTACTTTGATTTTATATTCCAATTATGAAATAGAATATTCAAAAGTTTTAAATTATAACTTTTCATGGTAGTTTCGTTAGGTTTTGCTTGTTGCTATATAACAAGGTTTCTGTAAAATATTTCATAACATTTCTCGCGCAAGCACGTGCCAACTAAATGAGCCAGTAACAAGGTGGAGAAACCTCGTTTTTCTTTCATCAATTTACATAAATTATACTCTCTTCACAGAATGCATCTTAAAACGTTGTTAATGCAATAAAAGAGACTCTTTTCTTCCAGTTGGAAAAATATTAGCTAACTTCATTCCACTAGTGCATATTAAACAAGTTCCAATCATCTCCCCTTCTCTCCCTTTTTGAACAAAGTAGTGTTCTCCACTAAACCTCTTCTCGTTTTCCCTATCTCTTCTTCCTCCTTAGCTTTTGCTTACGATGAAAACATGTTTTTGGAAAATCAACTTGAAAAGGGAAATTTTCCTTTTTTACGAGCTTATTCCTCAAGTTTCATCTTGTCTCGTGCCTCGTTTCCCATTTCCACTGACTTTTTCCCTCGTATAACTTTGTTGCACTTCAATTTCTTTCTCCTTTCCTCTCTTTTTTTTATCTCCATGCGCCTCCAATCTATAAACAATGGCATAAGATTACTTGTTTTATGCTGGTGGTACATTCAACAGCCAGACACATACAAATTGGTTCGCAAGAAAAATGGAACTACGTACTTGAAATGTTTAGAGCTTGGACGTCTTCGTTTAATAAAAAGCACAGAGCAATAAACAAATACAATTCGTGAGTAATCATCCGTTATTCTTCATTTCCCTTCTTCAATTTTAAAAATGTGTTTTGATCAATTCCCTTACAACTGGTTGCATGTGCATCGCGTGCAGGGTGCAATTGCAACAGGATTGACTGCATTTTCAACCCTCTCTGCAGTTATATCAAAAAGCTATTTTTATTAGTATTACTGTTCAAATTCATTTTTTATGATTCCTATTTCAGTCCTAGTAACAAAATACAGACGTGATTTTTAGAAATTTCGTTTTAAATGGGTTCCATTCAACCTTGAAAAAAGCTGTAGTTTACTATCAATGTCATACTATTTTCCTTGAAATTAGACTTTTTTATGCAACTTTTTTTAAAATTAGATTTTCTTAAAAGATCATTATTTATTTTTAGAATCCAAAAGACGCATGACGCGCCCTGGCTATAATCATAAAGCTACATAAATGAAGTTTAATGAACTATGGAAAGTAATTTCAGAAATATTTTTTAAAAATTTTCCAAAGCTGTACCACTGCAGCTGTTGCTACTACACACCAACTGCGTTTACTTTACGTAACATTTCCCTAATTTGTAAGAAATGATTTCCAAACAATTAACTATAATTTTACTAGTTCACTTTTAAACTAGTTTTTCTTGCTATAAGGCTTGCAATATGATATGATTTTATGCTTATATAAATTACATAACAATTTACAAGAATAAGGGATTCTAATTTTTAAGAAAGACTATAAAATTATTCATCATTTTGCATAATTATTTATAAATTTTGAGGAAAGCCGTTTTACTCTGGATTTCCCTATATTTCCTGCATTCACAATGCATGGCGTGTAAGACTCGAGATACAAACAATGTTTTTTATTTAATTCGGTTCGTTATCAGTACAATTCTTTTAATGCTCTTTTTCCTTTCTGCTCCCCTCCCTTTTCCGGAATATATTGAGTCATATAGCCATAACCATAAAGGCAAAGTTTGTAAACCTCCAGTCCTCCCCCTTTCTTTGAAATGATGACTATTCTCTCCGAAATTTTGTTTTTCACACCAAAAACATTCACCCTTGGTTTCCTCCGGTGCGGTTCTGTCGAGGTGGTGACTGCGGGGCTGAACTAAAAACCTTGAAGAATATAACTGAGGGTGAGGAGGGAGTGTGAGAAAACATTAAAGCGAAGAAGAGTAAAACCAATTTCATATAGATGTGCCATGCTTTAATGGGCTGTTTCCAATATTTAGAATGCTGAGTTGTGGAGGGAGCGGGAGCAGCTTGGAAAAGGAAATATATTTCTTCAAACCTCAAACCAAGAGCAGGAGGGAATTATTTTGGAGGAAAAGGGGGAATAACGCAGTTTTATTTTTCAGAACCATTTTTCCAGAAATGCACCGTTATACGGTTTTTATATGCATTCCTATTTCAACCTCAGATCAAGTAAAAAATCTGCTGGATTGGAATATTTGGGATTGTACACGTTACACAGCATTACATGGGTAGACGAGGAAGAGAAAAAGTTTAGTTGACATTTGGAAGCCAGAGAATGGGTCACTGCATGAGCTAAGTAGCAGAGCTGGAAAAGAATCTCCGGTATAAAAGTACTTAATTCACCACAGCTGGTTTCTCTCCGTCGTTTTAACAAGGAAAAGAAAGTAGAAAAAGTAGAAAGTAGTGCTTAATGTTCTTCATTGCCCAGGCAAAACAGTATCATTATTTCTCGAGGAACAACAAGAATAAGAATCCTTTCATCTCTGAAACTTTTTTTTGAAACTTTCTTAAAAGTTTGTTGCAAGTTTTTACAAAGATATATCTCATGTTGCATATTATTACGTAATTTGAAATAGTGGAAACACTTTGTTTTTGCGTAGCGTTTCTGGAAATTAAAGGAAAGTTAAGAAAGAAAGGTGGTTTTCGCGGTACTGCTATTTATAGCTTGTGTATTACCAAACAATTACCTATGATAAACAAAAGGAAGGAAACACAGTAAAAGAATAGGTTTCTGTAAAATTGAAATAAAATTTATTCTTAAGGAAACTTTCCAAAAAGTTTTAAGATACTGGAAGGAATTCAAAGTAAAGGTTACATTTTTCATGTTTCCACTGTCGTCAACACTTTTAGGTACTTGCTTATAACTTACAAAGTTCCCTGAGCCTTTTTATTTCCTACCTTTCTCAAACGACTTTTCATTTCTTTTTTTAAACAAAGAAGAAAATAAGTTCTCGTGACTTGTTTCTTGTCAAAGTGAAAATGTTACCGGTTATTAAAGAAATAGTGTGTAAATAATAAACAGTTTCGGATGAATTTAGTCATTTTCCAACATTTTTAAAAAGTTTAGTTATAAAAATTTCCGTATGAAGCATTGAAATGACGAAGCTTTAGCTTGTGTATGAATGCTGCGGAGGTGAACGGGAAAGTTTGTAAAAGATGTGTCACCCACTTGGTAAGCTTTTGGGGAGTGAGTTGTCATCCCTGAATTGTGACATTAAGCTGGAAACTTCTCAACTTGATAATTCTACGGATTCCTTTATAGGATTACTTTTTGTTTCAGGTAATAATAGTAAACATCTTATGTTTTTATCTTATGGAATATTAGGTGATTTGGTAACAATGTAATGATAATAATCCCCTGCTTAATCATCCCTGTTCCTAGTAATTCATGTAAAAGATGTTTTTCTCGCTCAATTATAAAAGTAGCGTAGGCGTAAATTAAGCTTTGTTACTACTCCGAAAAAGAATTAACTTCGGAAGCGCGAATTTTTTTTCGAATAACAAAATCAACATATCAGGCTTCATTCATTTACCGGATCTTTGCAAAAATTTAACAAAAAATTTAAAAAAAACTTTCAAACTTTATATTTAGACGAAGCTCTTGTGTCCATTGAAGGAAGCGGAACGAGATTGATTGAGTTGTTGAAATGCTTGACTGAGCTCCATGCAGAGCTCAAGTTAAGAGGGGGAGATTGCAAAGTATCCTTTGAAGTTGTTCTTGTACCGTTGCTGTTCCGCAATCCAGCCAATTGCCCGGAGGAACCTTCATTCACTTCCAACAACAAAGCTAGAACTTCCAGTATTCAACATTTTTTTTCTCAAAACGACTCACCTCTCCTTTTCATCTCGGATGGGAATAATGCTAAAATAAATGTACGTTTTATAAAAAACGTAATGTGATCGGGTGCTGATATGTTGTGATGGATTGCTTTTTTCTAATAATAAACATGATTTCAATTTATTTATTTTTCTTAGGAATATTTAGCGAGAAAGTATGAAATCCAGGAAAGTTTAAGCTTGGTATTGCTCAATGCATCCAATGGGGAAGTTATTTCATACAATGCGGTTGAAAACGTATTGAATGACTCCAAAGGAAAGGATTTTCCATGGAAGGAACCTCATTTTTTGGAACTTATCAATTCAGCCAGTCTTTTCCGAAAAGTTAATTTGGAAGAGAAATGTCTTGAGTCCTGTAACAAGGATAATAATGTTTGCCTTGATACAGAACGTATACGATATGCATCGGTGAATGCCCCAGTGAAAGCTCTTTTTTTCGCTGCGTTTTGGGTAATTGATCGCGTAATTCGGTATTCATCAATGATTTGTAAATATTGTATCTATATTTTTGTTGTCGCAGTGTCCACCTTGTAGGAGCTTTTTGTCTACGCTAACAGAGTTCTATGAAAGAATCAACAAAAATAAGAAAAAGTTTGAAATAGTCTTTGTTAGTTCAGACAGGTAAAAGTCAATTAAAAACATTCTAAAAGCTTCTTTAAAATGTAAAGAAACTAATTATTATATATTTCATACGTTAAAGGAGCCAGGAATCATTTAACAAGTTTTTCAGCCTAATGCCTTGGCTTGCAGTTTCGTTTGAGGAAAAGTCAATGAGAGAGTCCCTTACAAAGCGGTTTAATGTAAAAGCCATACCTAATCTGACTTTACTTGATGAAAATAACGAGATAATTACGACAGACGGAAGATGTGAAGTTAATGAAGATTTGGAGGGAATTGTAAGATTTTCACGAGATTTTTAAGCAAAAGGGTACAGTAGTAATTATTTAATTAATGTTTAAGGACTTTCCTTGGTTTCCTCGAATTATTGACGAGCTTCGGGATCGACACTCTTCGATTTTAAATCACAGCAGATGCTTACTTTATTTTACAGGTAAGATATTCAATTTCAGTCAATACTTAAAGCAAGTATTAAATTAAAATATTTTACCCCAACAGACGATACTGACGCAGACTTTGAGAAAGCTGAGCTTGTGTTGGCTCCAATTGCAATGGAAATTAAAAAATCTAAAATACCTGAAGCTTGTGAAGTAAAATGCTTTGTTGCTGCGGATGTAAGATTTATTATTGCTTAAAAATATGTCAGAAATCCTACAAAAAATTCGTAAATCCCTAATCATTTGAATATTTATCTATTTAATGCCAGAGCGACCTAGCAGAATCCCTTCGAGTATCCATGGATTTAGACGAGACTCACACTTATTTAGTCATTATGGACATATCAAACTCTCGATATTCTGTTCAGGAAGTCACCTCCAAAAACCAGCTCTCTATTGCCTCCATTAAAGACTTTTTGAACAAATTTGAAAATAACAATTTGGTTTACAAACACATTCACAGCCGTTTTGTCTAAATAACGTTGTTTTACTCCCTTCCAGCGAGTCCAATGGAAAATATACCGCTTTATTACCTGTAATTATGCTTATTGTTACGTAACAATAAAATTAAGCACATTTAAATAGTGCCATAATACAAAAATTATTTTGCATTGATTTAAAACATGAATCATAAAAGCCAGCTATGAAAAAGTGTATTTTGGGCGTGTTCTTTTCAATAGAATTCTCAGCTTTGAGGCTGAACAAAGTTTTTTCTCACGTAACCTTGCCTTGTGCAGTATGTGCCCTGCCTGCTGCCTGCACAATTCCTTCAATATCATTATCCAAGGACATATTCATTAATTACATTAAGCAAAGCATTGGGTAGGTATTTCAAAAATAACATAAAAGGGCCCCACTTTGAAGATTGACTATGGATAAAAAATGGGTGGGACCAAGGCGTGTTTGGTGATCACGTAAATATTGAATGTTCCCTAACCACTTTAGATACGGCCGTACTCCGTCTACTCTGTATTGGAGAAATGATGATGAGCTCATTGAATTCAGCTGTGTTGTGTGCAGTCTGGCATTTGACTTGGCTAAACCTCATCATCAACACTCCCTAAAATAGTTAAACTTTGCTGCTGTGAACAGGTATTACCAATTAAAATAATATTTTGCTTGAGTGAATATGTTTTAGTATTGATTGTTGCTATAAACTTGTGTTAAAAGGAGGTTTAACTTTGTAAAATTCCTACATTAAGTAAACAGGGTTGTTAATGTGGATTTTGTATTTTTAGTGTGTGTGAAGCAGAATTGTGAAGGAGATTTGGCTGGATAGAGAAGTTTTTTGGGTGTTGTTCTTCTTCCCAGTTGCAGTTTGAAGGAGAGAGAAGCTAATTCACAAAGTGAAGCTAATCATAATTTTTCAATTATTCTTCGAAATTTAATCGAGTTTTAATCATCGTCATGGCGTCAGCTGAGATTGAGAAGTATCGTCAGGAAAGGGAGAAATCATTTAAGGATTTTGAAGCTAAGGTGTGTCATCTTAAATTTTAATTATTATTAGTAGAAATTAAAATAGTTTTGGCTCAGTGGGTGTGTTGAATATATATACAATTATGTTATGATATTGTTTTTGTTAATTTTAGCACATGGGATCACGTGAAGATGTAGCAGCTAGAATTGATCAGGACACCATTCAGAAATTGGAAGCTCAGAAGCTGCAAGTGGCGCAAAATAAAGAACAGGTATGAATTTAATCAAGTTTATTTATCCGTGAAGATAGCTAGTAGTAAAGCTAGTGAAGCATAACTTTAAATCATTGTGGATTTGAATTAATATTTTTTGTTTCTTTTAGGTTATCAATCGTCTTCTGGATATTGTATGCGACATTAAGCCAGAACTTCACAAGAATTTCCGACCTGACGCATAATCTCAAGAAATGCTATAATATATTATTACAGCATTACAAAATCGCTACAATTTTAAGTGTTTCATGTCAGTTCGTAGTCAGTTAAAAACCTAAAAAGAAAATATATTGCTATAAAGGCTAAGTACACATTGTAGTTTGATTTGGAGTAGGTATATGTACTTATTATTAGAGATATCCACTTTATCCACTATAAATCAACCAAAAAGATAACTTTAATCGATGCGAGAGTAACATTCCATATGTGATACAATCAAAGAAAAATATTATTACGTATTATAATTATTCAGTGAACAAACATTTCAAACAGTTGTTAC
>JAHZNK010000919.1:0-16021 GCA_027744615.1 Lepidocyrtus cf. nigrosetosus NNG-2020 | reverse complement strand
TTTTAATTTTATAGCATTCTAGCCAAATTTGACATGCAATTCGTTTGAATGGTTTGGATTAAATGGAAATTAATCAAGGGATAAAAAGCTACCTGATTTAAAATTAGAAAGTATAATACAGGTCTGTAGTTTCATGAATATTTGTTTGTTGTTTTAGTATGAAATACGAAAGGCGGTTGTTCTAATTTGTCCTTGTTTGGAGAAAATGAAGGGCATGTATTCTCTGACAATGTGCTTTCTTATCCTGATTTTTGCTTTATTTTATTATATCTAATATTGAAAACTTGATACGTACATACCTATTTCAGCTGTGCGACCGTTCTGGTTGCTAAAACGCAATTTTCAGCACATACAATACAGGGACACCGTCTCACTTTGTCCCTGTACGGTTTTTAGTTTAACTGAATCCACAAAACTTTTATTTAAGCAAGTTAGTTTATATCTGTTTGGGGCTTAATTAAGAAATTTTAGTCTAAAATTTTAGTTCAAAATCGTATTCGAACAAAAGCCTGTAATCGTTTTTTGATCGCGGAAAATTACACATTTCACCCACACGTGAAAACTAAAAACATTTGAATGTTTTTTATAAATAAAATTAACTATCGTAAATCAAGCAGGTACAAAGGTTAACTCAAGTATATGAGAAACCAATAAAACTAGATTCACGTTGTTACTTTTCTGGTGAAAATTGACTGAATTTAAGAAAAGTAAAAAGGTGATCCTGTCATACAATCGGTTGATGGCTGTGTGGGTATTTCAGAGCAATGCATTTCGTATGAATCAAAAGTCAACATGAAACTTCTACCTTTTTGCAGAGCTATTCAAATGACCTTGTGTGGTATGACTGGGAAAGGTACAGAATTTTGTCTGGCTCCTGTGGTTCATGAAAGGAGCAGCAGTAGTTGCTAATTTTCTAGCCGGTTGTTCGGTTTAGGGGGGATTTTAGAGGATTTCATTTCTACACATGAAAAAGAGTAAGTAAAATTCCAATGGGGACCCACAAACGTATTACAAACCGACATCGTCATTATCATCAGTATAATCACGAAACCTATTTTTTGAAATAATAACTACCATCCTTGTTCATTCTTCTAGTTTTTTTACTATTTTGCCAGAAGCGATATCCCCCATTCTAATTGCATGTTAGGTTTAAGACGAGAAAAATGATCATGCCATATATAATTTCATAATACCTATTACTAGAGCGTCCTCTCCTCATGTGACCAGAATTGTTGGGGATCAGCAGGTACCTCTGCTCCGAGACTATAAGCTCCGAGCTTCTCATGCAAGCATTTCTCCTCCAATCAAAAATGCATTCTCTTTTTGTTGTGAAACATTACCTGCTATGCAGATTTTTTTGTGAGAGTTGCAAGGTTAAATGCAAGAAATGTGCCATTTTTGGACTAACTGGATTAATATCATATTCCTATCTGCAACCCATCCATTGTTTTTGTTTGCATAAAGTTACAAACTGCATAGTAACATGAATAAAACGTTTAGATTGATATGATGATAACAAAAGGTTTTACTTCACCGTAAAAATACCAGTCTGGTCAGATTGATTGGTATGATACATAGTTTCAATGATTTCCGTAGTCGAGTCCAGTTTTCTCTGGAAAATATTTTAAACTTTTTACTATTTCTGCATATTTTCAAAAGATAGGTTTTTTATAAAAAAATATTTTATGATTGCAAATGATTAAATGGCTAATCCTTTATGTAAATGAATGTGCAGAACTGTTTTGCATTTGTTTATTATTAATAATCAGTAACAAATTTAAATTAACACACATTCTGAGAAATAGGTTTAGTTGTAAAGGAATATTAACATCTGCCCAGCAAATAGTTAGTTTTTAAAAGTATACAAGATATTTCTAGGTTAATAATTCATTCACAATTGCAAAATTAAATGTTCTACACTAAAACACAATTAATTGCAATTACAAAAAACACAAATGTAAATATACTATAACGTCAAGGTGTTTTTCCGTAGTTTTCTTTTCTACACAATAGCAGTAATATGGTATTCTTCATTTTTATTGAAAAAACGTTTAAAATTTAGCATGAAAAATTTCTTTCTGGCTTGGCTCTTTCATATTCTTGCTAATTAGATAATAGTAGGTAAACCAGACGACTACATAATTTAGTATTTATTTATATCTGAGAGCATGTAAATTTTTAATCTTTACTGTTGTAAATACAATCCTCTTCATTTTCAGTTTGTTTTCTGAATGACCTTGCATTGGTTTGGTGATGTTTATGTGGAATGATGATTATTACAGTCATTTATAAAATACAGTCAAATACATTATCGTAATTTGAAAAGTTAGCGGAAATATTCGTCGAGATTTGTTTTCTTCGTCAATCAAAATAGATCAAATCTTAATTTTGAATGAGTATCCTTCCTTCTTTCATATTTTTTCTTTCAACTTCTATGTATCAGTAAGTTTAAAATAGGTGGACGTTGTTGATGGTGATTTGATAAAACGGTCTTGATCAGCAGAGGCGGAGTTGTAACGATGACAAAGGTTTTGGTAGATTAAGCTTCTGAAAACAAGTGTTCATAAATAAAAAAGTCCAAGAAATGGGGATAGGAGGAACTAAAATTGCTTACTGATAATGTAGGGGGAATGCTTGATTCCGAAGGAATGGGCAGGAGCTAAATTCAGATTAACCTGTAAAAATGATGGAAATGTTTTTTTAAATTACACAAAATAGTTTACATTTTAACAAATTAAAGAAGAAAGAAAATGGAATTGCAAACCTTTTCTGCAGAATAAGCTCCAGGACCAGGCTTCTTAGTATCATCAGATGGCAGTTGGGTGCGAGTGCTTAGAGAAAATGCTGGTGCCTTTAATTTCATAGCATCCATATTTCCAGCATCATACTTACCAGGACCTGGGTTAGCCACTCGAGGATCAACGGCATCCTTATGACGACCAGAAATTGTATACGCTGGAGCCTTTTGTTTAGTACCTTCCGGGCAGTTTCCAAGAACAGGTGGAACGTTGTAAGCATTTGGGGCTTAAATTTAGTAAATCATAAATTTACAAAACATTCGATCAATATGAAGCCATTCACCACAAATAAGCCTAAGAATACGCATGTCATACCTGGAGTGTTGCTCTTAACCTTCTTTTCGGTTTTCATTCCAAAACTGTATTTTGGAGAGTGGTCCAAAATCTTTTTCTCAGATTTTTCCGGATTGTATGATCCTGGCGCAGGAGTAACAATAGGCTTTGGGTTCCGCATGACGATAGTGCAAGGATGCAGACGGAGCCGATGCTTTGCCTAAATTATGACGTAATAATATGATAGCATTTTTCTTAGAATTTATTCAATTTATCCAGATTTATAGAAATACTAAAGATAACTTGTTTACATTCATGTAATTTCTGTGAAGCAGAAAAGTGAATAAAAAGCATTATTCCAAAATGCACCCAACGCACCTTTACTAGATAAGCCGTTAACATTATAAGTTCCTGGACCAGGGCCTGCATGATCAGTTGTGTCCACATGTCTGTCTTAGTTGCAAACAGGCGAAAATGCAAGTTTTAACGAGTACCAAAATAGTGTTATGCAAAAGCATTTATCCAGTTTCATTCAAGTTTATTTAGTTAATACAGGAACTTAATGAGCTATAAAAGACGTATGTATTCATCGTTTAGTTTGTATCAACGCCACCTGAAGGTTACTCGATTGTTTGACAAAAAAGCAACGACTAATAATTGTCTGAAGATAAATAATTCAAATTTTGTTTTCTATGACTGATACAAATTTTCCCTTCAAGTGGCTTTAGTAAAATAAGCTTTATAAATTTTGTTTCGATGAAATGTTAATAAGAGAAATAACGCAAGAAGCTATTTAATGTTACCTACTTATTTACCTACTTCCAAAAGTAAAGCAAGGCGAGGTACTCTTTCCAGAGACGTAGGGTGTCCTTCCTATCAAATCATCCCCACAACCAAATACCAGAAGAAACGATCAAAGTCAAGTAGTAGTAATAGCAGCAGCAATAAAATTACAAGTAAAAGCAGTGGTGACTAATGGAAGTTAATGCAAAACTCTCGATATTGTAACTTGTTCGAATAAATCTAACAGATAAGTTAAACTTGTTGTTTTTTGCAAAATTTTTAAAATGTAGAATTGAATAATACTTATTTCATTCACATCATCATTCATACATTGCAGTCATTCATCGATTGGCAAGAAAACATGACATTCGATAAAGAAAATCGAAAAGTAGCGCTGCTGAATGTGTCCACCCATGTCTAAAAGTATTCATCCAAAATAAAAACTCTACAGAAAACGATGCAAATTTCAAACTATTCAAAGATTTAACTCTGCCACATACATTTAAGGACCTAAAAATGACCAACTAAACAGAGTACCAAACGTGGGTCGGTAATTGTAAGCAAACTTTTTAAAAGAATATTTTCATTTTCAACCGAATTCTAGAATCCAATACTAAAAAATGGCAAAGCAGATTTGAATTAATTATCACAAGAAGTGTTCTGCCTTTAACGACTTGACTTTTTCCATATAAAGTGGGTGGCAAATTTTACATTAGCCACTACTTGCTTATTACATCTTATCTACAAAATCTACACATCTTTGAAATCGTTTTGTGTGCCAAGTCAGCCAGCAGTTTATTAGGTTGGCACACCTGAATATACTATTTCATACGGCTTCGTTAAAGTAATTTTCATCTTGTTTGATTTCATTCCACGACGATGATTAGTAATCATGCAATATTATGAATGATGTATTTACTTTCCTGATAATGCAATTAGAATTACCACATTGTTACAAGTAATTTCAGCCTACAACAAAACCTGGACAAAAGTCTTTTTTATTCCTAAGAAAAAAATGCCATTTTGAAGATGATTTTCTAAAACTGCGGGGGTGTGTTTGCAAATGAACTGGCAAACTTTAATTTTATTACTAAACTAGGGTTGTATCTGTTAGATTGAATATTTTAATCCTACTCAAGTTGCAATTCTTTTTGCCATGTCACTTTTTCTATCATAGCAGCAAACAAGTGTAGGCGGTCAAGCTGCCCTTAACTTAGACTCGTTGAGAGAAAAGTAAGGAGAAACTGTCTTATTTGATGTGACTTGTCTGTCATTCAATTACCGAATTCTGCTATAACTTTTTTGCAAAACCTGAAAACTTGAAAACGTGATTTCTTTTTTATTTCATGTTTCTAATAAAGGTCATTTTCTCAAGTTGTCCTGAAAAAAGACTAATAATTTTAAGGTTAAAGCTTCAAGAATTCCATATAAGAAGTGAAAGACTGACCATCCGTTGGACTCATCTTGAGAAAAAAGAACGGACTTTTTGATGACGTGCACTGTCAACACGGAGTATTACACTGATTTAATTTTCTTGAGAAGGGAATTCTCTCTTTTGAGCTTCTTATCCCACCCAGCAAACAAACAGTTTATTGAAAAAAATTCGCTCTTGATAAAACCCCAGGTGGAATGATGTTGGTTGATGTTCACGATTTATTTGCAGTCAATCCACGAAAGAAGATTGATAAGGAATGAACGATTTGAAACACCGAATCTGAAGTGAGATTAGATGAGAAACCAAAAAGAAGCAACACCAATATAGATGTTTTCCTTTAATGATAATAATAATAACGTACCACCTTTCTAGGAAACTGACAACGACGAGTGGAAGAAGACGTTTGCCTTTTTTAAAGTCTTTACAAGCTTGATAGTTCTGGTGACCAGAAGGATTATTATTGCATAAAGGGTTTTTTTACTGTATTCAATTTATATCTTATAAGACTATGATATCTATTTCAATATTAAAATATCAAACAAAATTCAGCTTACGGACTAGAGTCACTCACAACAATCACTTCCATATATAAAACCGTCGTCATTTTCATCATCATCATTAAGTTTTTTTACTTGAAACCTACACATTACATTTTCTTCCACCTTCTTCAAAGAAAAAAGATGGCTATAGCAAAATACATTTATTTGGATTTTGCAAGGTTGTTGCTATTGTCTAGAAAGACAAAAACTTGCTTCCATTTATGTACAAGATTAACCAAGTTGCAAGAGAAGTGGACAAAATGAAAATAAAGAGTAAAAATTCAATTTTGTTCCTTTGTTAAACGTGATCATTATCAATCTGCTCATTATTATTATTATTATAACACCTGCTTTTATACTCCAACTATCTCTTGCTCACTGGATATTTATTTTATTACCATAGACATATCATATTGTCATAATAATAAGAGACGTGTAATTTGTGGGTCACTTGCAACAAAATATGGATGGGTTTTGTTGAATAAACGAGACGGTGTGCGTGCACAATTAGGTTAACTGAATTTGGGTGGATTAGAAACGAAAAAACTATTCTGCTAAAATGTCTTCTATTATTTTTTTAACTATTCTTATTTACGATTATGACATGACGGAATCCTGATATGATTTTATGGTGTATTACCTTCCCAGGGCAAGGAAAAGAGAGCCTCGAGGAGGTCAGGAAGAATCGTAATGCAGCAGCGGCAAGAGAAATAGGAAAAATAATAAGGTTCAGAAAAATTATATGACAAAATGCATTATTGAATGCTGTGTTAAATGGGAAAATGCACCACTATATTTATTTGTTGGTCATATGGTAATACACATGAAAGAGATAATTGAAGTTGATCTTTACAGTATTGTTGTTTGGCTGTATGTATATAAATTACTTTTAACAATAATAACAGAGTCAGACCCCAGGCAAGGTCCATAATAATAAGTGAAAGAAAAACGCGTTTTTTTTATTTTACTAAAACAAAAATGTTTATCTAAAATAGTTATCTAAAAGTTTTCTAAATCTTTTTAATATTTTGCTGGATTACAAAGATTCCATTTAGCAAAACGTAATTACATAGGGTAACTTCAGTAGACATTTGTGTTTACAAAAACTAATTTTTAAGAATATCATGCTAGTGTGGGGCAAAAAGAAAAATCAAACTCGCCCACGCAAATATTTTTGATTTTGCTCACAATCACTGTTAAAACTCACAAAATCACCAACACATTTTGGGACATTCTTGCCACGTTAATAATAGAGATACAACGTCCAACACTACTGTTTATTTACAAAATGGTTTAAAATTTTAATGATAAACATTTTTCAAATGAAAGGCTTCTACGCTCGAGGTGGTCTGTCGTAGTCACAGTTATCATTAATATAATCAGAGAGTTTCGTTTTTGGATGAGTTTGCTCAGCTCCACTCATATTATTTAAGCGTGTGTATCATACAAGATCATGCAATGGGTGCATCCGGAAGACAACTCCAGAAAATTCCAAAAGCGTACATTATTCTACCTAATTTGCAAAAATGGAAGAAAAAGTTGAAAAATGAACTCACCATCGTCACCGCCAACACTATCCTGCCTGGCACCATTCATTTTTCTTTTGTTGCACTAGACGCTTATACGAGTGGGCACTATATCATTTTTCAATATTCAGCGTTCATTATAACATCACGCGCTCCTTTCCCTTTCTTTCAATCTTTCTGTCTGGCTTCAAAAGTGGTAATCAGCGAGCAGTAAGGGATCCTTTATTAGGATTGGAAGGAGAGACATTACAAAGGAAACTTGTGATGATGAACACACAAAACGAAAACTTTGTCGAGTTCACGCAAACAAACTAGAAGCGGAAGTGGCACAATGTTTCCAACTTTCGCAGGGTTTGTTTGACTTTTGTTAAACCAAACGGAAAATTCTTTTACATTGAGGAGGATGATGAGTGAGTTGAAGCAACATAAAATCATTTTCATAAATAAATTACTTTTTCATAGCTTCGGAATAGGTAAGAGAGTGGGAAAGAAATCGCAACGTCAGTGTAGTTTCACATTTTGTCCGGATCATATCATATCATCATCAACATCTTATAGCAAATACATGATGGGTTTCGTACCGACCTGTGCTTACCACCTCTTCTCCACCACATTTGTTATTATTGCCATTATCAAAAACTTTTCGTCTGTCTTGGGTGCGTTTTTATGTGACGCTATGCAGCATTAGTAAAAAAGAAGAATGTGATACGCCTTTTCTGTGAATTAAAGTGGAGCACAGGCACGCAACTAAACCAATAAAATATCAGCAACCATTTCGCCGATACGCTTTCACTTTAAAGGAAACTGCTTATTAACAGTGAAAGCAGGGAAGGAAGTTATGAGACTGGTTTCCAGAAAGGATTAGAAAAAACACTAGACTAATGAAATTTACGTCTTATAAAACCAGCAACATCTGCGTAATGATGCATATAGCCTATTTTTTTAACTTGCGTATAGTAAGATGTTAGCCGTAATGTCATTGTTGAACTGTTAATTGGCGTAGACTTATTTAACAAATTTCATTACAATTTGTCATGTGGCAACAATCGACATTTAAATAATTGTATTTTTAGCACCAAAATATGCGAGGAGAGTCAATGATTTTTAATTAGAAGAATTTCAATTTGCTCAAAACATTAAGTTGTTATCAGTTAATGAATTTGATTAGAAATTCATAAAATACCCAAGTAAAATTGAAATAACTTAATTCAATTCTTTTATTCCATTTTGACATGCGCATTAACAAGTTTAAACGATTTTCCTTGGATTGGCTTTTGGTGGCCAAATGGAATGAATGACCATACTGAAAATACTTATGGCAAGAAACATCTCGCGATTTTTTGACAAAGTATAAAAATGTAGTTTTTGTCAAAGGTAGTCAAAGCTGAAACAAATCCAACCTTATTATTATATATGGACAACAAACAATATATTCCTCAGCGAAACAAGGCGGCTGAAGCGTCCAAGTCAATGCCCAATCCATTGCACGACACTAAATTATTAGGATATTTAGTTTAGAGGTATTTTTTGTTTACCGTAAAAGGAATAACAAGCCAAATGAAAAAATAATTTTATAAGGAGAGAAAAAAATCAACTGCATCCTTTCCTCAGATTTTTGTATAATTTCTTTAAACGGCGTCAATACCAAATACCTTTAAGCTACATTCTGCATCTGAAATTGCATACTACTGCCTTGAAGTTTTAGGCAAGAGAATACAGGCCGCCGTTCTTTCTTCCTTAAATTTAGTGCCTCAGGGTCAGAGTCAAAGGACAAAGAAGATACCTAAAAGGTTAGCTTAATTGTCTTTAAAAGCAACAAAAGAACATTATCAAGATTCCAGTAACACTGGATGCGTTCTATTTCACTTGAATTTAATTTACTTCTAAATCTTAAATTTGTTTATGATAATGCCTCTGATGATTGTACTCATCTTGAATTTACCAAATGAACTTGAGCTGCTATTAAATAACAAAAGTTGAGTTCAACCTTTTCATCTTTTAAACCCCAAAATAAATGCGTAGGCGGCAACAGAACAGGCTAGTCCATGAAGAAGAATATCAAACCTTAGAAGGCTAATAGACATTTAACATGACGGCGAGCAAAGGTTGTTTTTTCTTTAAAGCGCTGTAATAAATAACTTCCAAAAACCAAAACGCATAACACCTTGGTTTCGTAACACCTTTAAAAATGAAGCAAAAAGACCACCTGTATATTTCAGCTTTATTTTTTCGCCAGCTCCTAAAAGAAAAGTTTGTCTAAAGCATTTTTCATCCTTATATTTATTATTGTATCAACATCCATTATTGTCTTTTGTAAAATAGGAGACCGGTTTAAAAACCAAACACATTCATCGCGATGTTGCCAGGAAAGGAAGATTATTATTACTCTTGATTATTATCCGCTTTATTTAACGAGGAGAAAAAGAATAGGGCACAGTTTATTAATAATTGCCACTTGGATAATTGGCATGAAAACAAGTTTTATTGCGATAATAAATGGGATTGCCTTATTTCTTTGCGAACTTATCAAATCAGTTTTTGTTAACTTCAATTACCAGCAGGATCATTCAAATCGTTAATGGCAAAGGACACCTACGACTTCATTCCTATACTACCAAAATCTCTTCATTTAATTTAAAAATTGCCTTTGCCCGCGTTCATACTTTTGGGTAAAATATTGCAATTAAAGTTGCATTTTGTTTATTTTTAGAATTCAGTCATTGATTTATTTTATTTGCTAATGGATGCAGTGGATACGAAATGGTACTTTTTGTGTTTGATAAAGCAAGATGCAATAAAAGTCCAGTTTCCTAACCGTAAATGTTTCAAAATCTCTGTCACAAGTACATGCATAACGCATATATCTTACATTAAACCTCTTATGTAATATGTATTAATGCGCCTTGAATAAAAACCAGTACATTATTACTATTTCTGTATAAGTCTGGTGTCTTTTGATTCACTAACATACTATTGTCAACATATTTATTATGTCAATATTACATCATCGACTGTAAACCAAATCATAATTCATCTTGTATTAATTTACTTTCTTGTTTTTCCTTCCCCTGCCATATAATCAGTGCCAGTACCATTATGATTGCAATTAGCCCTCTCCAAAATAGATAATCCCAATGTCAACCAGTTTCATTGCAATTGCTACTTGAACAACTTAACTTCAATTTTGATACTGCTTCCCTGCTAAATCTGATCACAATGGCTTGTCTAATGCAAAGGACGGTTTAAGTTTCTTACATTATGATGCTGCGATTGCAGATCCTCAATATTATTGTTAATTTTCTAGTAATGCCCACGCGAAACTTGTCAATCGTTTAATTAGAAATATTAGATTTCGTAACATGACAAGGACATTATCAATTATGTAAAGATTATTGTATAATTCAAAGCATTTTTATTGTAAAAGACTTCATTATTAGCTTTAACGTCGCAACTTGGATTCATTTTTTCGTATAAATATCAATAAATTTTGTTGTTTGATATGGTTTTTTGTCGCCTAAAGGGACAATTTTTAATCAAACTTGTAATGACCGGCTTGCAGCGACAGAGCGTGCCTCTTAATTACACAACATTAGAACAAGAAAATTATAAAATCGGAATATTTAATTCAGAGATAAATCGGATTCTTTGCCTTTCATTATCAATTTCTGGCACACAAAGAGACAATGTGTGATTTTCACAAATTATAATGTCCACATCTGTCTTACAAGTTATTATGCCAACTATATAGGTTATCATTATCCTGTGAAAACCTTTGCATTTTATTATATCTTAGGGTTGTTGCTAAGGTACTAACAGTATAAGTTATTGAATACCTTCAAGTCAGTCTAGACACTGACATATCCAAAGGGATCTCTGACATTCCCGTAGAACTAATTAATCCTAAGTGCTATTATTATCGCACAAAAATCCTAGGATATATTAGTCAAAATATGACATACTAACGCCCACTAAATTATATTTTATGATGAAATTAAACATTTGTGCAAACTAAAAGGACAGATAATCATTCATGTACAGTACACAACTACAATTATCCTAACTAACAAACAAATTTTAATTATTGAAGCCTGCCTTTGTTTGGATTGTAGAACGGATTGTGACAATCATTTTGATGAATTTACGGCTTGTTATATAAATTGCTATCTGGCAGTATCAAAATACCCCGGTTAAATAGGGATATTTCAGAATCGAATTGTACTTTGCAAAGAAATGTTCCGATGTTAAAACTTTACAGACTTGATCATGTAATAACCCCATTGCATTATACTCAAGAGATGGAAATATTTACATAAATCTATATAATTAATTTTAACAATCAAGAATTGAAGATTTATATCTTTTTGCTTGAATCAGTCCTTCTCTTCCTGCTTACTCCCCTTGTTCTTCAGTTAAAAAATATGGCCAAACAATGAAGCATTGTTCTTCTACCATAAACTCATCTTTGCTAATATTTTTATGCCATTTATGCACGTTGCCATTGTCGTTTAATATCTATTTTAAAAAATACAGCACGTTTAATGGAGTTTGCATTAACGAGGGATGATCTCGAATTTGTAGGTTAAGTACGGGCAAAATAAATATGAAATTCCACCTACGCGCATCATTTCATTGGAACATCCATTGTTTCTTTGCCACGGTTATATTTAAAGTCTGACTGGATATGACTGTAAAACCACACAACGATTCAGGAAAGAATAAAAATATTGAAAATCATACTCGCTTTATTATTATCGTCGTCGCGAAACAACCAGCTAAAGATCATTTCATGCACATTTTGTGCAAGGTCTTTTCTACAAAAACGAATTTATTCACGCAGTTGCATTCATCAAATATGAATCAATAGGATAAAAATTATGTGGAAAAGAAGACGCCACCTGCATAAGATTAGTTATCGTAAAGGTGAGGTAATCAATCACAGCTATAACAGCAGCATCAGCTAAAAAAATACTTTCGTCTATCGTCTTTACTAAACCATTTTCTTTCTTTTTTTGCACACAGAATATAAATAAATAATCCAAGAAGTAAGTGGGCTTTGGTCAGAAAATGTGGTGCTTAAAATGGGCTTCCATTTTTGAAAGGGATATGCACATTGTCAGAAATGGAATTCACAGAAAGAAGCAACCATTTATTTATAAGTAAATGATGTTGCGCCAGGTAGGTACTATTGAGAAAGTTCTTTATGGCTTGGCTAAAAATCAGAGATTATTATTGTAAAGATTGAAGAAGAACCTGCAGAGAGTAAGTGATAATTTCAGTTCTTCACAGCTATGCGCGACGTAATGTAACGATGACCTGCCTGGGTATGCTACGCTGCTGCTGCTTTAACGGCAAAAAAGCACATCTTGAATATATTTTTTGGGTGGAACCTAATTTTCCACCTCCGCATTATTTTTTACTCCTGTCTAGTCATTTCTTTAGTTCGAGTTTGAGGCGTTAGGTAAGGCAAAAATGGCATGAAATGCTTTAAACCTTTTTTCTGATCAAAATAAATACATCAAAGTTGAAACGAAATAACAACACAACCTATTGCAATATTATGCAGAAATATACAGCTTACGGGCAGACAAATCTCAATTAATAAAAAGGAAGATTTGTTAAATTCTCCACTGGAGAGCGGAAGGATGCAAATTGCTGTATCTATGAGTGAACAAATTGTATAAATTAATCTTGCACAAACTTGTGCAGTTTCCTACATAGTAGAAACGAGCATGATGAAGGTATAAATTGGAAGAGTTCAGTAATTATGATGACGTAAAACAAAAACAAATAAAATCTGCAAAAATGATTTAACAATGTCTAGTCCAACCCCTCTTTCGACAAAAGCTATCTAATGTACATATATGTCATCCTTGTTCCATGTCATGTCGGATAGGATTTGTAGATCCGGTTACTTGATCTTGGTAACGTTATAGGAGTTTGTTGAAGTAACGGAGGAAGACGAAAGAAACACGAGGGCGATGACCAGACCATCGAAAGGAAGGTGAAATAAAAGAGAGTAAAATTTTTCTTATAATTCCCAAAAAAAAATCGTCGTCGTCTTTGTCTCTCTCGTGACAAGACACCTACTTACAGAAAGGATTTTTGTATAGGCACATTATTTAATAGTGGCGTATAAATTTGTATACACTTACATCTATAACATTCTGTCCCTGTTCGTTCCTTCCTTCCGACTCTTATTAACGCAACCTTTAGAACATTTCAAATAGGTTTTATATCGCCATCCGATTTCCACCCTATTTGTTGATATTCTCGCAAAAATTAAAACATATTGGTGAAGACGCCGATGATTTGATGACAGAGTAACATGAAGATGAGCAAAAGTTACAAAAGAACGTTTAGCTTCACTTTTAATGCAACTTTTATTATCAGAGTCAACGACAAAGAGGTAATGGTCATGTTGCTGTTGGGTGGCGTCCATTTCAGGAACAAATTCGAAATAACCAAGAAGGGAGCAAACTCATTCTTTCCTCCACCCTTTCGTGATCATCTCCCAATAATTATTTTGTTTGACAGCTGTTAAATACTATCAGTCATGGACTGCCTAATTAACTTGAACTTTTCATCAGACAAGAGAGAGCAGGAGTTTAAATCAAAATTGTGAGAGTAAAGTCAAAGTTTAGTAGGATGACATGATGACTAATTACTTGAAGCAATTAAACATGGTTCGTTGAAAGTTTAATTTATTCTGCAACGCTTTCCAAAGCGAATTAGCCAATGCAAACTTTTTAACCCAGTGTGAAATGCTAATCATTTCGTTTCACTAACGTCGATTCAATACATAATTTTTCATTTTATATGGGAAATGTATAAATGCAACGAAGGCTGAGAAATAACTTTAAATGCAATTAAAAATTAAATAGAAATATTTTAATGGTAAAAGCGTAATGAGATTTCTTACCTTTTATCAACGTAGCAAACTACCCCACAAAAATTAAAAATGATAGCAATCTGCCCCAGGCTTTGTTTCTAAAATCTCCCTTCACTTTCCAAAATTGCACAAATTTGTTTCTAAACGGTAGACACAACGGTTGGAGTTACTTTTGAAAAGATGGCCGGTGAATTTATGAATTTTAATAGTAATGGAGGAAAATAATGACGTTAGCGTTTTTAAACAAAGTCGCTGGAAGCTTATTCTACAAGCACGTCCGAACCTCACAAAGGACAAAGTTAAAATGACACGGTGAATACCTTGCGATGAAGAACAAGTTTTCTCACAGATTTCTTTTACACCTTCCCTCGTACAAATCTTTTTACATTGCATGAAAAAGCTTCTCGAACAAAGCTATCCAAAAAAACCAAAAAGGTAAGAAATGGCAATCTTACAGCGGCAGATATATTTTAAAAAGCTCGTCAGAGAGGAAGGTACAGAAAGTCAGAGAGCTATAAGAGGAGATAATAGTGTGCAAAAGGGAGATAAGAAATGAAAGAATGGAGGGCATCAAAAGGAACGTGTGTGCTTTGTACTCAGAATAAGATTTTTATGTGGAGGAGAACAATACAGAAAAAAGTTGCCATCGCTATAGCCAGGTTTGCGATTGCTCACGAAAAGGATAAAGTGAAGTGCGTGGGTGATTGCAATATGATTCATTTAAATCCATCATTTCTGTAGAAACAACTATATTTTGCTTCAATTCTTTCTAGCAAACTTTTCATCATTTTTATTTCGCGTTTATAATATGGACAATTTCAAAGGGTCGAGAAGTCTTCAGTTAAAAATGTACGGAAGGAGCTGCAAAAGTTTATCTTGATAAGAAAAATTCATTAGCCATAATTTAAATAGAAAAGAACTTTACATGCGAACAAAATTTATGTTTAAAATTTTTGGCAATGCGTTGGCATTTTTAGTTGTTAACAGGTTTCTCTAGTAAAGCGATTTATATATGGAAGCCAATATGGATATTTGCAAATACGGATGCTCAATTGACCTTATGAAGAATGTGCTACGCGTACAAATAAATAAGTCATATCATTATCGATTTAGCAGAATTCGATTGTGCACAAGATATGTAAGAGTTATTAGAATTGCAATTAGAATTATTTTTAATTTATTTTTAATCCGCAAAGTGGAATTATTAAAAATACCGTATATAAATAGTATATATACTTACGTAAAGTAGGAAAACTGTATAAAGGCAGTTACAAATATTTAAATGTAAATTATAATGGCAAAATTCGGAAAAGAGGTCTTCAGGGCAGCTAAATTAGTTATACATTTAAAAACTAATGAAATACTATAACTAGCGACTCCGTACTTACTATTTCTAGTCTACTATATGTATACGTTACGTTGTACTAAGCCATTCATTTCATTTCGAGAATACGTTTTCCGCTACCCTATAAGATCTCCCTTCAGAGTTTCTACCAACAGCGTTTCGTTTTCATGATTCAATAATAAATAATGCGTCTTTGCCGAAATTCTTTCCGTTTTTAAGTTTACTTTGATATAGAACAACTAACAATACTACCAAAATACTAATTTAATATTAAATCTTTCACAATACAAACAAATATAGCTTCTAATAAAAATAACTACATTATACTATACTGGATTTGGCATCCAGTTTATTACTCTGGCTTTTTCCGACCATAGCGAAATTTTTTAACGTAAGCTTCAATCAATTCACGAACCTTCATCGGATTGATTTC
>JAHZNK010000918.1:0-18062 GCA_027744615.1 Lepidocyrtus cf. nigrosetosus NNG-2020 | reverse complement strand
TATCACAATTACAACGTTTTAAAGTCCCATTATCAAAAGTTAAAAATAATACTGGAAACGAAACAATTTCCCATTATTTGTTAGTCCAAGCATGTATTGGTAAATAGAAGATAAACCTTTTATGGAAGACAAGACTAACTCTTTCAACAAAAAAAGGAAAAGTTTCTGTTTGGTAAAGAGAAAGCGGTCCATTATTATTGGTCTTGATGTTGACAACTTAAGAAATGGGTACTCTTTGTCTATTTCATTCATTTCTTTATACGAACAAGTAGTTTCTCTTAAAAGTAAATGGAAGTGCTACGGTGAAAGTTAATTGTGAAGCCACTTTACTCATGCCCCTACTCTCAGCTTTCCCGTCGACACGATGAGACGAATGTGCATAAGGAAAAATAATAATAAGCTCGTTCTAGCAACAGCTATTACATCTACGGGAAAATAAGTGGACAGCAAAACAATTGGCTTTTATTCTCTGCACATCTTCTCATGTGAGTTCACCATGGACATTACTGCGATCATCATCACTGAGAACCCTTCCACTATATCTTGTTCTGGGAACAGTGGTAGTATTAAAAATGACACACTAGGAGGAGAAACTCAAGAGAAGAATGATAAAGAGGACAGCCGAATATCTTGCCTTGGTCTTCTGGACTCGACATCAATAGCCACAGTTACAACTGCTGTAACAACAGGCCTTATAGAAGCTGTGACAGCAAAAGTCGTAATACAACCACCAGCACCTTCCCGTCGTGGCCCAGCTGCAACTGTAGGACTTGTACCAAGGCCAGAAACAGTATCATCATCACCAAGAACAACGACAGCCACTCGACAAGAAAAGCGTAGCAATAGTGATAGTGGGAGTATTGCTAACAAAGCCATTTCTGCAACTCCCTCTTTGTTGTCGGAAGAAAGATGCTTGTCATCAACCCCTTCACTTCAGGAAAATAACGAGGCGAGTCCGTCAACCGGTAAGTAATTGACCGCTTAGTAAATTCCTTTCATGCATCTGTAAACATCTAACAAAACTCACACTTTATGTTGATCATACTACTTTAGAAATCCATTCCAAAAATTTGGATTCATTATAAGCACATTGAATTTTATACATTTTTTCAAACGTACACAACAAATTATGTTCCCGGAACTTGAAAAGTATTCTCACAATTGGCATTAAATTGATTGCAATATGCAAGTTTTTCTATGTAATTTGCCTGAAGAGGTTTATAAATGAGCATGTTGAAAGCTGAATCACATTGGTTGAACTTTTTCTTTCTTAATATGTATATTTTAAAACAATATTGAAAGCAGAGTTTGAAGAAGATATATTATTACTACAAAAGGCATAATGTGCCTTCTTTTTAGACTAACGCCAGACAGTTCGATGATTTAGCCAATTCTATAGTATCAGTTTATTAATGGAATGGGCAATATACATAAGAATTACGTTATGTATGTACGTAACACTATATATTGCTCTACTTTCCACCACCAGAGAAATAGAGAGAAAGAAGAGGTCCACGACAGCACGACATGACGACACAACTTGGTAATGACTCCCATAATTCTTCGTGAAACTCGGAACCCTCCTCTGAGCTTTCCTTAGTCTCACAGTCTCGTTCTCCAGACTCCAGTTACTGAATAGGTGATCATTGGCCATTCCATATTGAACTTGTAGTTGCTGACAAAACAAAAGACTGGAATGTGTACGTTTCTACTACTACACATTCCTCTCCATCTCTTCTTTTATAAATATTTGGAATTGATATTTACAAAATGATGCTTTCTCTTTTCTCGTCTTCCCAAAATTTGATATAAACGTGCATTTCCACCTCTAATCCTCAACAAAGGCTTTGATATTTTAAGCGTTCTCTTAATTTTTTAAATGTAGTAATTTCAATTTTAACCAACTCTACGCTGGCATACTTAATTTTTTCTGCTCATCACCTCTATTCATTTGTTTTTAATTTAACGAATTTTATTTGTTTTAATTAATATTGGAACAATTCAACTGATCAGTAATTTTTGTTAAAAACTACACATGTCTGGTATTTAGTTGATACATTTGTCTTTCTCACAGTAACGGGGAGATACATAGTTGAAAACTGAAAATATTTACTACAATCAAGTATGATTCAAGACTTTTTTTTTGCATTACGCCCATTTTGTTTTCTTACGCAATTTACATATTATTTTTGGCTCTAAATAGTATGTGCTTCACAAAGTAAGCGCTTACGATTATAACTGATTGTAAACTAAAGAAACGTTGGAAAAAGGAAAAGTTATTTTACAAGAAAAAAAATTCTTTTCTGTGCACTTGTTATTTGTTATTGCAATGATTTCCACGTTTTACTTAAACATGCCACGTATTTGCTCATCTTTCTCTCATTCCGTTTAATATTTTTTAATATTATGATCCTTTTCCATTCTTTCCAACGAGCTGATTTTGAATATAGATTTTTTATTCATTATTCGTTAGTAAAAATATATTAATATTTTCCAACTTCTTGATTGAACTGATAAACAATTCTAACAACTTTTGAAAAGAAGTTAATGTCTCGATTAACTAAATTGCATACGTTCTTATTCATTTGTAGAGGTAGCAAGGCAAACATGACCTGTACCTGTTCAAAGCTCTTGGTTTTGATTTTGGTAGGCTCACTCTGGTTGGTTTTCAATCTTTTTAAAAGTAACAAATTGTAGGTTGATTTTACTGATTTGGAAAATATTTTGATAAAACCTCGGAGATTCCTATGATTGCTGCTGTCTCATTGAAAAACTCCCATATTATTGAGCAGTTAGGGAAAGAGAAAAGCCATGTATTCCCATATCGTTAAAGAATAAGGGTAGACATTATCATGGTCATTGGATATTTCCAGTATAGCCTTTTATAAAAACCCAACTAACTTCGACCTTTCCTGTTTTATACTAATGCATTTCCTCTTCGCTGTGTGTGGCCATCCCATCAAATGGTCAGTGTCATAAAGTAAGGATCGCTATTATCCTGACCGACCATATCCTAATATATGAGCATTCTCCAGAAGTCTCTTTTAGATTTTTTCAAAAAAGTTGTAAATAAATATGTTATATTATGGATTTTTATTTTAGCTCCTTCTTTGTAATAATAATAACAATACAGGCTCGGGACTGGCATGACCATAACGGTTAAAAGTACACCACAGACACTTGCACACTGTCCGGGGGAGAATGATATTTTTATTACAAAGAATTCCACGATATACTATGTATATTTTTCTTACAATTTGTGAAAATTAAAAAATGTCAGGTTAACCTAATAAATTTACACCTAAATACTCCTAATATTTCCAGATATTGGTGAAAATTATTTTATTTTTAGCAATCAAACAATTTTAAAGCATCGTCTGCATCAAAATGTATGTATGTATGATTGAAACTTATACAAACACACGTGTGTAATACAAGTTGAGTTGCTTTCACTTGATGGAAAAACTTCGAAGATGATATGGAACATTCAATTTTATCGTTGTGACTGGTAAATTTACAACATTCGCATCTTCTTTCATTCATTTAAAGATTAATTTTGGGTTGCCTTGTACGGATAAATGCATTTAATATTGTCGTTTGTTCAAATATAATTCATTGTTTAGTTGATGAGTAAAGAATGCTACCCTTTGTTAGATAGTTTTTACCCCCATCATTTTGTAGCGTTTCTTCTGTTTCCTTTTGGCGTGTCCACAAAAAAATTTAACATTTTTTCCCGAGAGAACCGATTTTAAGATAAAGAAAGAATGAAAGAAAATTCGGGATGGGAGCAAAATTCACAATTTCACATTCGTTTTAAGATTTATAAATCCCGGCCCCAAGTGCAGCCATAAAATAGTGAATGCATTGTTGTAAATGTTTTTGGTATCTTTGTCAGATGTTTCGTTTGTATTATAATATGTATATAGCAATTTCTTTTTTTTACCACAATGAACATTAGTTACATCTAAAATCTACTACATCTTCAAAAATGTAATACATGCATTCTCAAAAACGTACTTATTTAAATGCAATGCTAGACGAAGAGAAGAAAACAGAACTATAAAAGTATGCACAGTAGTTGCCAACAATGCTTTCAAAGAAATCAAGAAAAATTTTAAAGTATAGCAAAAAACAGAAAAATAGAAAACTGCCCTTTCTTCTATCGTATGGAGAATGTGTCAGCAACAAAAAATGGGAAAGCAAACGAAGCAAGAACAAATAAGTTCATGAGTTTACTTATTATAAATTTTTTATGTACATAAACTTTTTTACGAATAGAAGGATGTTAGGAATGTTGCAAATGATATGAACGAGAATATCATTACTTCTCCACTTGTGTCTTTGTTCCTTCCCTACTGTTCAAGTGAAATCACTGTGGCTCTCTTGGTCGCTCCTTCAGTTTATGTTTTGAAAGTTCTCTTTGTTTTACGTCTGTTGGCCCCGATGTGACCAGCTTTTCTTTCTTCCTTAATATTCCTTGTCCTTATCTTATTTAGTTAGATAGTGCATAAAGTGGAGGAGTTTAGCTTTCCCAAATTTGGAAAACTGGTAGAATTAAGTAAGGAATAAGCCATCTTATGATTTTATATCTACCGATGTAATACGATATTGCTTGTATGATCACGAAATGGCATGTGCATCATATGGCTTGCGTTAACTTCTACCAACCAGCCATCATGTTGAGTTTTCATATTATCTTGCTTTCTTCTCAGTAATACTTTCAGATTTTTGTTTGCTAAGTTGAGTTTGAACTATGCCACTTACATAGCTTTCGTGAATAGCTTTACTTGCCGGATACGGTTTCTGGCAAATATCTTACATTCGGCCTTCACCCAATTATAGAATAATTTAGTGCTAGTTGGATCTTACACAACCCGCTGTATGTATTTTTTCCACAATTCTTACACTTTTCAACTAACGCCTACTGACTAAATGTCCTTTTCATTACGCTTCTATTCCTTTTATTATTATACATAAACACTAAATATCTTATATTTTGTTAAATTTTTTAGACATTATTAGCTGTCTTAAATATGCATAAAATAGTTCTTGATTCATTTTACAATTATATTCTACAAAAGTTAAAAACTAACGAATCGTAAGTGTTTTTGGCCCATATTTTATTTCACTTTCTATTTTTAACAGGATTTAGGTATGTATTGTAAGTCGACGATCTAATATAAATACTATTTTCTTTGTAATTAATTAATGTTAAAGCACTAACCGAATTATACAAAACCCAAACTAAGCTGTTATAACAAGTATTTTCATCTTACACGGAAACGTTTGGGGTATTCAAAATTCAGCAATCATTGTAATCTAATCCAACCCCTCTGCAATATATCTGCGCATATATTTTTGTAACTTTGTGTATGACAGTGCTAAACAGACAAAAACCATTTCCAGGTTAAAGGAACTCTGAGGAATAATTGATTAAACAATAAATTTTCTTTTAAAATGAAACGAGAATTTTTGGAATGAGTCTACAAGTTAAGAAAAGCTTTCTATTTTTTCTTTTAAATTCCGCTCCACTCTCCCGTACTTGTAAGACTCCATACAACCTATCATTTAAGAAGAGATTGAAAATTCAAAGTTCTTACTGTGTGTAAAACTGGAAATTGGGAAACTTTTTATGATGCCATGCACGGTATACCATATATTGAATGACACGTAGTACATAAGAATGTTTTCCTAAAATGATCTTTGCTGGGATTAGAATTAAAATCAAAGCCTATTCAATAGACTAACAGTTAACAGTAGAAGGAATTAATACTTTTTATAGTGGATCTTTAATCTAAATCTTTAATAGTGAATGCTTGAAAAAGCTCAAGTTAGCTATATGAAGTTGAACTCAAAATTTAAACTAGATTTTCTGAAACAAAAAGAAGACAATGATAATGATAAGGAATAATATGGCAAACCAAGCCCGGATATATATTTTACTTTAGTGTAGTACTAACAATAAAAAAACTTCTATCGAGTCATTCAATTTATTCCAGCTGCCTATAGAAATACATTTTGGCTTACTACTATTACTTAATAATAATTGAGAACGGAAGGAATATAGGTAAAAAAATATTTTTTTCTGTTTATTATTGGTAGACATATTTTTTCATTCACCATCTAGGCAGGCCTACTATTCATTTCATTTTTCATTCATTTAGTTACCAATAAAACCACGTAAGAAAGTAGGGATGCTATTAAAAGACATGTGCGTGTTATGACGGTTAATGGTACCCTATTAAAACAGAAAGATATAGGTTACTTCAATTGTTCTTTTCTCTTTGATTGTGAGATGATGGCGAGTGCTTTTAATTTAAAAGAGTAAAAGAAGACTAGAATTGAGAACTAACGATGAATTGAGAGGGAGGGAGAATCTTTATAATGAGATTCTAGTCAATTTCTTCTAAAACCATCAATTCGTCTTATCTGCACCAAAAACTGGCTCAAGTGTTCAAACTAGAATACTAAATGAAATTATGCTACAATGAATCTTCACACTGTAAAATGAAATGAAACGATAGGATTTGTATAACAAGGTTGAAGGAAGGTTCAGATAAGAATTTCTTCGCCTAATGCGCTTACTTTTCGTCTCTTGTCGACCAACTATATTATTCTATAGTTTACAATTGCTATATTATTTTATTTTTCATTGGTAAGAGTTTATTCAGCATTGCTCACGGAGCATAATTTTTTTGACAAATAACATTCACAACATCAACATTGATAAAAATGTGGAAAACAGTTTAAATATTGTTTTATTATGTAAAGAAATGTTTCTGTTTTTGAGTAGAGTTTATCAAAGTTTACATAGTATTAGTAAAAATTAAGTGCTTAGATATGTACTCAAATTAGGTACCTCCATTTACCATATTTTACAATATAAAGTGGTATTTTTCCAAGTAAGTTTCTTAAAAGGGCCCTACAACAGCCTACCTAATATTTATAACTTGAAAACGAATTGGGCGATTTCCGTTAGCATTCACGCATTCTTCTTTCTCCATTTCCTGGTTAGCAACTTTCTACAGAATTCACTAACTAACAAGTGAAAGACAGAACAGTTGGCCCAGCAATAGCATACATTTTGTCATGCTTTACATGCACGCGAGCATGGAAGATGCAATAATAGGGGCAAAGGACGTGTGAGAATGGACCTTATTAACAAGAAAACTGTGAGAATGAAACTCATCTCTCACCAGTTGTGGCAGCCATTCCGTCTTTTTCTCTATTCATCCCTCCTCTCGCTCTTTCTTACTTTCAAACGTAGCGGAAGCAGCATACAAATGCCTTTCCCCAATAGTCTAATTGATTTAATTAAAAATTGTGAAAATTTTACCGTTTTTATTAAGAAGCTTTCACTATATTTATTATGCAACTTATGCTCTAAAACGTTCACATGTATTTTGGATGCTCTCTTCCATTGTCTGATATTTTATTATCAGTACTTTGAAACAGTTTTGTGTGGGTGCAATTTTTTTTACCTTACGTATTACCTAATTAAAGAAGAAAGCAGCCCGTTTCATGCAGTGATCTTGAAATTGCTCGTTGGGAGAAAGAGTAGGCTCTACAAATGCGAAACTCATGTTCTTGATTGCATTATCTTACAAAATATTATTTCATTACTTTCCACACACATTTTCCAATGAATTGAAGCTTTTTAGTACAGCATATGCACGTCAGATTCTGCTTTCCCAATGCTTCTGCAAATGTAATAGAAGATAATTACTTTGATTGCGATCTACTGTATAGCATCATCATTTTCAGGAACAGGATAAGATAATTTAAATGAACAAACTGACTGTACTTATAAAATGTAATGATAATGCTGGTAATGTCTAGTAAAAGTCTAATAAAATGGCAACAATGCAAACTTGTACTAAAATCTACACTTGAGAGTTAAGGGAAAACTACCAATATAGCTTTTCTAATAGATTATTCATGCTTTCGCCTTTGTCTATGATAATATTCTCTGAGAGAGAGGTATCTAAAGGTAAAATAGTGTAACAAAATACTTGTTCTGTTTCAAATGGTTTTTATTTTTATTATTATTAGAAGTAGTAGCAAAAGTACTGGATATGGTTAACAGTTATAATATCTTTTGCATATTACCTAGTAGTATAATTTAAGGAGAGAACATAATGTCTGGCTTATTTTCTTCAGAAGAAAGTAGAAAAATCCTTCTTTGACGGTAATTTTAATGCAAACTAAATACACTTGCATTGAAATCATCCAATTTATATCAAGGAAAACGACCTTTTCCGCTCCTCCAAACAAGCACGGAGGGTAAGTGATTCCGGAGAGCATTTATATAGTGAAGTGAACTGTTTCACAAAAGCTTCAAACAAAGTAACCAAAAACGTTCTCGCAACCGTTGTTGTGTGTAACAATGGAGCGTCTAAAGATATACATACCGGGATTTTGCTTTCCCCCATGTGTGAAGAAAGGGTATATAATAATGCCACAAAGCAAACTTTTCCTAATATTGCTAGGTAAAACATAAAACATTGTCTTGGGGATGACAGGAGCTTAATTTAATGAGCAGTAAGGCGGCATGATGGCATACTGCTCGAGAACTGTCTCATAAAAGCCTGAATAAATATCTCTACATATTAAAGCATGTTGTGAGAGGAGAGGCAGCAGGAGCGTAATGAAAGAAAAAATATGAGCATCAATGAGCCCACTGTGAGAATTTTCTTGGATTTTTCTCTTCTTCTCCGTTTTCTTCTTCTCTTACTATTATGTTCCTACTCACTGGTCACACACAACACTACATTATGATGGGTTATTATGGTACCTGACTTTTGTGTGCTTTTAGCCCGCTTCTTTAACCGTTTTTGCTCCCTTACATTAAATATGCCAACGATGAGGATGAAAGAGGAAGTGGAGTATATAAAGCAAATGCTAGAGCGGTGTTTTTGATAGAAAAAAATCATCCGTCAGCGGATGGAAAAGAAAGAATCCACTTGCTGGTGTTGGCATTTCTGCTCTCAATGTATCTAATTTTTTCATTGTGCTTATTCAGAGGAGCGTAGGTAAATGTGCAGTTTTCCGGAATGTGTATTGTATTCCAGACTAACGTGACTAAACTGCTCTTTTTAGATATAAAAGACCATTAAATCAAAAATATAGTCCCTTTAAATAAGTAAACTAGCTGGAATAATGTTTTGAAACCATTTAATCCTTTCAGCGCTTAACTCAAAAATAGCCAAACATATTACAGAAGAGATTTAAATGGAATAATAGGTTGTTATTAGTCGACATTTTGTATCATTGTTTAAGATTTTAATTTTTGTTACTTTCTCATTTTATATTGAAAAATTTTATATTAAAAAATCTTGTAATTATAAAATAATGCATCCTTAAAATATGACAATTAAACATTGAGTTTAAAAATTTAGTTGATACAATCAAGTCGATATTTGCTTTTTCAAATGGAACTATTATTATATCATCGTCATCTCCTAATACTAGATATTTGACGTCTTGGGAATGATTAACTATATCATATTCGATTAATAACATTTAATCTGTGTGTAGATTGCATATATGTTTAATTCAACGGATAATTCATTGTTTTACTTTTGTAATCAGACTCACAGCAAACAAATTTCCTCCATGAAAGGATAAAAGTGTGCCAGAAACACCAACAAAGTAACAAAGCTTTTCATTTCCGGTTGTTGTCAAATGTGGCCCTTACTATGGAACATAAATATCCATGAGCCACAAAACTGAAACCTTTCCTTGTGTACAAAGCTATTTATATTTGCATTTTCACCGTTGCGTTGTAGCGTTTGGCAGTAGTAAATTGAATTTGGCATACCGTTGTTTCAAATTAAGCTGGCATAATGTTTTCCCATTTGACTTAATTATGATAAAATTTCCTTCAAACAGCAAATAAATTCTTACTCAAAGTCCAAAATTTATTTATTTAAATTGCTATTATTATGAAACAGATTTATTCAAGGATTCGAATTCGAAATTAATATTTCCAACTCTTTCTGCTTTAATAGCAAGTAATAATAATCCATGATTATATTTTGTATTCAATTTAAATAAAAATTGAGTGAGTATGCACATGTAATGCAATAAAATTCAACCAAACTTTATAAACTCTCCCTTGCTCTAGTTTTATTTATAAAAAGTCGATAGTCGGTTGTTTCATAAATCTTTGGAAGCCTTTTATTTTGTTGTAAAATAAATCTACCAACACTAATAATTTAATCAATTTTTACTTACAATTATTTGGCTTATTATACAATTACACGTCTAATATTTCAAACCTCAAATTGGCGTTTTCTTTAAAAACTAATCAGGCAAGATATTTTTGCAAAACTGAAATAAACTCTTAAAACACTATGTTTGCTTGTTTTTCTAAGTGAGCTGATATATTATATACAACATGAAATATTACCTTATAGGTAACGAAACATTTTACAAATCTGTCAGAAATATATTATACTGGTTTTGAGTCAAGTGAAAACAATTTCAAGCTTGGAAGAATGATTGAAACCCTGAAAACGGAAAAAATAGATCACGCTACGGAATTCATGTTATATTGATCGTATATATATGCTAAAGATTTTAAAATTGTACGAATAATACACAATGCTTTCTTTAAAGAATGCTCACAGACAATAGTGATGATTTGGTATGACACAGTTTTATATAGCAAACTGTTTTTTCATTTCTTCATTTCCCCCTTAAACAATAAGATGATAAGTTTAGATACTTACGATGACTTATGTTATTGACGTACGTTACAACCATATAAATGCTCTCGCTTTCTCCTATTCTTGTTTTGTATCCAAAAGCGTAAATTTTTTGTTAGAATATTTAGTGTATGTATTATTGCTTTCTGGCAAGGGGAAGAAGGACATTCCTTATTTTCATTATACAAATACAATACCCTGAACAAAACTTAAACATATAGTGGAATTTTGGGTAGACATATAGCAAAGTATGTATTACCATATGAATAGCAGCCAGAAGGAAAGTTTCCAAGATTCAAAATAAATACAAACCAACTTGCAAAGGAAACACCTCAAGTAAGTACCATTAGAAAATAGTTTTATGAATGGATGAATCAAAGTGTGTCCTTCTTTTTATGATGCTTACGAAGCTTCATAAGTGATACATATAGTTCAACGGCAAAATGATAAAAGAAAGAGTTGTGATCAAAAAAATGATAGTTGCAATTGCAATTTAAGTATTAATACAAGTATTGTAAAGAGGAAAAATTCCAGTTGTTCAGGTTGAGATGTATCGGGACATGAATGAGAATATCTTCCTAACAAAACAAAAAAGTTAAAATGAAAAAACAAATGAAAATTTTTGTAAAAGCAATGAAGAGCCAAAATCTACACTCCTTATTCTTTCCGTCCTTTTGCTTGTAATATTTTTGTTGTTTCAGAACTTTCTGGTAGTAGCCTTGAATTTATTGCACTGAACTACTTATTCACTTGATAATTCTTTTAGTTACTGGGAACACTTTTATATAAACAAAAACTACAGATGGGTACATTCCTAACTTGATGATTTGTCGTAATTGTAGCAAAATGCATAACGGTAAAGCAAATTTTACTAAAGTACCTATACATACGTAAGAAGATGAATGTGAAATAGCAAGCAGTTGTCGTCATCCACAGAAAATATTTAGCTTTAAAAATGTACACAACGTTTATGGAAATGTCGGCGACTTTTCCTCTTACTTTCTAAGTGTATGTAAAAGAAATGTAAGCAATGGAGAGAAGGAAAAGGCGGAGAAGAGAATATATGCGCTATTATTACAAGCTGGCAGTGAAAAGAAAAAAAGTCGGCAAATATTTTTCTGTGTGAGTTACTTCCCTCTTTCCTCTACATATTACATTACATTTCATTACATCACATCACATTACATCACGTTATATTATTATCAAAACAGGAAAATTTTGGTAGTTTCTCTTCTCAAAATTTTCATGCCAAAAAAGTGTTACTGATTCTCGTTTCCTAGAGCTTTTACTTTGAGATCTATACAGCACTGATACATATTACTATTATTGTAACTATTATTACTATTAGATAGCTGAAGCATCATACGCTGGAAAACCTTGTCACGCCTTCGCTTTACTTATTTATGTCTTGCTTAAATATGAAACAACACATTTTTTCTTCTGAAACTTAACTGAGTTAATGTATGACCATTATTTTGTAACTAGGTACATATATGGAGACTGGTATAGAAAATTTGATATGCAAATAGATACAATGTTCCATCATGACTTTATTTTTCATTCATTCATTTATGCTTTCTACAACAGCCGGCAAACCAAGCGTTGAATGAAAGCATGAGTGGATAACTTGCTTGATGCACTCTTCCTTGTTTTACATTCAAAATCGTACAATAATAATAATAATATGAAAATAAAAGGGATGAGAAGAAAATAAGATGAAAAGTGTTTTTGCGCCGGTGTGTGATAGTGTAAGTATTTTTTCAGACAAAACAATAGTTTTTATGCTTTCTCTGATGTACTAAAAATATTCTATATGAATGAAAATGCCATCACATAATGCATGTATAATGAATCGTATGCATATGCGTCAAGAATAATGCTAGTGCCGACATTTCTCTCTCTACGGATGGTATTATGCATATGTAATGAGAATATGACTTTTTCTCTTCTCTTATATACAACACCATGGGCGTCATATAAAATATCAAGTTGTCCCAAGCTTCTGATTCAAGTGAATGACAATTTTTTTAGAACAAACATCACACTATTGTTCTTACAATAACTAGTATAGTTTCCTACCAAAGTCTCTTTGAAAAATGAAAACCGTTTGTTTTCCTACGTCTAAACACTAGATGGACGTTGCCGGAGTTCATTTACAGAAAAATATATGCCTATATGTCAGCATGGAGTCCGCGGCTTGCTTGATATCATGATAATTATGAACGATAAGTAAATAATTATTTTTGGAAAAAATATTTGGTTTTAGATTGAATTACAAGGTGTCGATAATTTTTATTTGGTGTTTTCCCTTAAGGAAAACTTAATTTGACTTATTAACGAAGGAAATTACAATTATTAGGTATATCAATCTAACTAAAAATTGTTCCATACAAATGAAGTTACTAATTGTCAGTTTTTGAAGAATAATGCGATCAAAAATAAATAGACAACTCTATGCGATGGAATAAAACATCGACACTAGCTTAGCTAGGAAAAGACGCAAATTTCCAACAAATAAAAGTTTTGGAGACATTTGATTCTTTCTTGGCACTAATCATAACAAGTTGGATGAATGTTGTATCCATAAAACCCAAACTCAATGGAACAAATACATAGCTTCATCTGTATAATTTTATGTTGTTAAAGAGCACTTCATTTCTTTTTCATTAAATTACCTATTGGTATATGTATTAAATCTCTATGACTAATTTTAACAGATCAGGAAAAAATAACTGCCTCTGGGCCATTCAAAAGCTGGAAGATCGTAAACTTTGTAACATGACAATACGTTTTAAAATACCATCTCAAAAAGATAAAAGAGTAAAACTCGGTAACTTTCTCTCAGTATGTTTATCACTTGGTTTGTACATTTCACAAAAAGAGCAAAACGGAAGTAAAATGCTATTGAGCCGGGTCTAAAAAGTAAAAGAGGATATGGAACAAATGGAAAACAGTTTGAGTAAAGTTTTTTTCCAAGATGGAAATTTCGGTTTGATTGTACTTAAATGTATTAGTAAAAAGTGTAGAAGGCTATCTTTATATTTGTAGTAATGTAAAAATGCAAATACGTACCTATACACATATATAAAAATTACCATGCCTTGGTATCCCAAGCTTCCAATGGAATGTTCGAACGGCGGTAGATATTTTACTGGAATGTGGATCTTTTCCCTTCATATATATCCATCCTGTCTGCTAAAAATATTCTTACAAAATTCCAAGTTTCGGAAAGAACCATCTGAAGAGCCGAGACCGTGTATAATAGTGTAGGTATGTTGTTAGCTGGGTATGTGTATCATGTATCAAAGGGAAAATGGGTACAATAATGAAATGAAAGAAAACGACTTTGTAGAATTTTATACATTGAAGAAGGATTTTCCTCTTTGAAAATCACATGCATGAATCGACGAAAGCAAAAGACATTCATGCATTTCCTCCGTTTATTTTACTGTGTGCACATATAAGTAAAACCGACCTGCATGAATAGCGTTTTCGTAGTCAGCCAGTTCTGACTGGAGGAGAAAACACAATGTTTCTTTTGTGTGAAATTCATTCTCTTTTCGCTTGTTCATTTCATTCCACCCCATGTTCTCTAACTGCACGTTGCTTGGAAAACGGTTTGAAAGCGTAAGGAATACAAAAATTAAAAAGAGAATGGAAGGAAAGCAACCAAACTAAAATAGAGGCAAAACTCATGTCGAGCAAAGCATTCCAGCACGAAATCAAGAAGAAAGCAAGCAAAGCAAAATTCATGAACAAAAGAATAAGGGGAAGCACACAGGGGAAAGTCAGTTCCAAAACTAAAAGCACAAATACACAGTTTTATATAGTCGGCTTCTATTCTACTCCGGACTTGGAAACAGACTCGTCTGCTTTGCTTTCTCCTCTGAAACAGGGAAAGCCTCTCTGCTTTATAGAATACCTCTTTCCCACATCTTCCTTCAGAACTGACCTACTCCTGAAGCGGGCTGGTTGTGCTCTCTTGTCTCTGTTGTAGTCAGCCACTGTTTCTGTTTTAGCTTTCCTCTCTTATCATCGTTGAGATTTTTCAAGCAATTTTTAAATATTATTCTTTTGTCTACCACAGTCCTGTTTACGGTTATACCATTTTAAAGCAAGTCAGTCATTAGAAGATATAAAGACGTAAAGAGTTTTTAAAAATAAAGTTTTGACGGATAGCAGTAGTTGTAATATAGAAGCCCCTTGTCAATCAGATTGTCATCTCAGAAATACAGCTTCTAATTATTCCAGCAGAACCTGCAACTAACAAAACGTACTTTTTCAAATTGGCATTGGCAGGATTTCTACTTGATTTCATCAAAACTTACCGGAAGAACAAACTGATTACTTGAATTGAGAATATACGGACGTTTCAACACTCGTAGCTGAACCAAATTCTCCAAAACAGTCTATGTTTTGTGAAGTTTTACCAGTTGGCAAACTTCTCAAATTAGTATGTAGACAGAGAAAAGTCAAACACTGTTTTAACCTCCAGCTACATTGTACCTGCGAAGATTACAATTATTTTTCAACTTCAGCTTTCCTCTTGTTCAATTTTGAATTTTTGTCTTATTCAGATTGAGAGTACAAGAGTAGGTTCTCTAGATCCAGACTGCATTTCGGCACATTTTACGGAAAAAGAATACTATAATGATTTTTATATATCTTTGTGAACGATTACTTTTAATTCCTGTGACGTAAAGTACAAGATAGCAAGTATAAAAAATTTGCATTGGCTTATAATTCAGCAATTTTATACAAAGCCGGTAACCAACTGGTCCTACTGGTCATGTGATTTCACCATACATCCAAATTATTTTAATGTGAAAACCCGTGTTTGAAAAATTCATTCAAAATAGGGAAGGCCAAGAAGAAAGTTGGATCAATGCACATTTCGACGGCAGGTGAGTTTAATTCTATTATTCAATTTGAAAAGTCGTTGCTTGTAGTAATGATCTAATTGCATTCTTTACTCTTGACTTTGCACAAGTCAAGAGTAAAGCCTGTGTCTTAAATTATTTTCACAAATTGAAGAAATCATAAAGAAAACCCAAAATTTAAAATTAATAAATAGTAAATACATACAAGCGCCTTTACCTGAATACAATTTTTATTATTCTTTTTGTTATGTCATTGCCGTATCATGTTCCATATAAACCAGCTTTTTAGTTGCTTCATTCATTATTCTGACAGCTATACAAATGCAAATGTTGAAACCTTTTGCACTTTGTAGTCTCAAGAAATAAGCTTATGAAATTTGTCATGAAGAAGCTTTTGACGAACAGCGCAAAACTTGAAAGTTCTACATATGTAGAAAACTGCTTTAAATTTAATCCAACTCATGTAAACATCATTTCAAACTATCCAAACTCTTGCTGCATTCATTCGTAACATTCCAACGTTTGATTACTGTGGATATCCAAAGTGAACTTTAAAACAAAGTCTAATACCATTTCATCTCAAGTTAGTTGGAACGAGAAAATAATAAAAAAGTTAGTATTTTCTACAAAGCAACAACACAGAAACAATTTTAAATAAAAGTATTATTGATGCGTACGCATTCAAACTACAATGTACAAGTGGGGGAAATAAGATGAGTTTGAATAAATTGGCAAACTAATGCAAAGCAAAGTCCTCCGTTCTCAATCAGAACAGAACTGCCATGTGCTTACGTAGTTGTCTGCATACCCCGTAGTTAATGGGTCATGTGGGGGTCGTCATTTTCTTCTCTTACATATACGGATATACTGCCATTAAACTCATCTAAAAGGTATTTGATACTTGCCCGTTTCCTTTATAAAAATACAGAATTTTCTTATGTTATAATAGCGAAGCATTTCAAAAATGACATTTGTTAGTGTACTTTATGTTCGTCCACGTTCCCACGTTCCCCATTCAGGTACTTTGCCCATATCCTCATATTGTGAACACTATAAGTACATTGTCCAGTTCCAATTGATACTTTTAGACATAATAAACTAACATATAATATTATACTACAATCAAATAACATNTTTAGACATAATAAACTAACATATAATATTATACTACAATCAAATAACATTTTCAGAACATATTGCATAGTGCTTACAAAAGGAACTTACTTAGGAAGGTTTTTCTTGCTTTATGTATTTTCAAAAAATCTCATTTCTCAAAAGAAAATTTTTATCAGCCAACCATTGAGTATAATATTTGAACTTGGAGTCATATTTGGATAAAGTGGATTTTATTTGTCAAAATGTAAGCGAAAGGAAGCGTTGCAAAGGTTCGTGGTTTTTGTGGGAATAAATAAATAGAAAAAACGTTCTGTTTAAAATCTCGTTTCGGTACATTTAGATTTTTAAAACAATTGTTAGAAATTAAATATAGACGTACACAATGGTCGAATGATTGAGCTATAATCAGATTGATTTTGTTCCATCAAGTTCTTTTATTATGTAACCCAATTAAGGCTTGAAAATATGATAAAAAGACTTCCTTCCATTTAGTTTTGTCGTCCCAACTGTATTCAACCAAAAATGTTGTCTAATAAATCACGATCTAACTTTTTTGATAGTGTAGCAATAGCATCGATGTCACTATGAGCGAGGGAGTGAGAATAGATACATAGGTTCACCTACATAAATTTAAGTATCTAACTAACTTGATCATAAATGTAACGCGCCCATCAGGTCTTTTAATTGGGCAATATTCACTGAGTTTATGGCAATCACATGCCAATTTCACTAAAGTCGAATTAATAAAATCCTTCTTTTAGTGTCAATATTCCGTTTCATTTAGTAGCTTACTTTCTCTTTTCGTGTCTAACAGTCGTACATGTGAGTCTATTCTAGTAGAGTTATTAAAGACAGATCTTTCAACAAAACCTGAGCATCTAATATTACCCTGCTCAAGCCTTCTTTTAGGTATCTCGTAATGCAGGCTCACCACTTAGAAGTGATACAACAACTATGGTAATTCCTATATGAATAGGTACTTGAGTTCACATAAGCATCAAATAATGTGCTCATAATACAGATTATGTGTTTCTCATTCGCCTCGTGATAGGGATTGAATGAGCAAAATAAAAGGACGTAGGTTAGGTGAAAACAACCTTTTTGAGAACCGTTTGTCTGTGATGTAGAGAAGAGAATCCCATTTAAATGTGAGTTGTGGAGCGAGTAATTGTTTACTCATTATTGCATCACCTCCACTATAAACTCTCGTTGTCAGTTCGTAACCGAGAATGAAGTGGACATTTATTTACGTTACTAATTCTTACAAACACTGGTAGCGAGAGAGGAGAAATAGTAGTAGCTTAGAATCTCTAATAACATTGACGCGTTTCAGTCAGCAACAACGGTCCCGTTTTAT
>JAHZNK010000917.1:0-18515 GCA_027744615.1 Lepidocyrtus cf. nigrosetosus NNG-2020 | reverse complement strand
GTGTTGCTCTTTACTGCGAAAATCTTTCTATAATGACGATAATAATGATAGTACAATGCTCACGTTGGGAATGGCTGTTGGGCGGATAAAAATTGCACTTTCATGTTATTCTTCTCTTTTGTAGTTGTAAATAACGAACTCCAACCAACTACAAGACAAATATTCACTTCAATAAAATGAATACGAAATAGTGTTGGCGTTCTTTAAAACTTGTACGTAAATTAATTACATTTAATAGGTGGAGTGAATTTATGCATGTAAATGGACAGCAAAAGTTTTTTCCTAAACTTTTCCTAGTTTGCTCCTTAATAATTGTAGGGAATACGGGAGTTAGGTGTTAAATTTTTATTATTATTTCCAAAATAGGTTTAAAATGTGTTTTTTTGCGAATTGATGGATTCGAAGGTGAAAAGCAGAGTAGGAAATGCTTTGTCAAAATCAAGGAAAAGGAAATAAAAAACTTTCCTTTCTGTTATGCTCCCTTTTTCCTTGTTCTCACTTTGCACCAGGTTTATGTTTATTGACAGGAGGAAGGTTGGCAGGAAGTTGTGTGTAGCCTACTTGAAATTGATGATCGAAACGAAGAGAAAGTCNAAGGTGTAATAGTCCAGAGTTTTTATGAGGAAATGGAAAACTAAAAACGGGAGATAACTTTTTTATCGACAATAATATGATGTCTGAATTGAAAACGACGGAAATGATATTAGATGGGTTGTAAATGCGATATACTCGTAAAATATTAAACTACTATACCAAAAACTTATTTTCTTTGTGGGGGTTCTTTGAGACTACAGTATGCGACAGGAAATAGGCATTATGAAAATGATTGTAGTTTTTGATATGATGTGATGATGCCAAGGACTAGGGAAGGGAAAGAAAGGAGTGATGATGTGGTGGTTGTTATAGTTGAAGGAAACAAACGACATTTATGATCACGAATCTTTTTAGTGTATGAGTCAACGAAATGAACTCTTGCTAAGGACCTTCTCAATTGTAACTCTTAAAGGAAACATGAAACAAATGACATACAGACTATTTGAAAAATTGTTTGTTTTTTCATTGGCCTTAATCGGATTTTTTAAATGTTCAGAAATTATTAAGCCATTTCGAACTTAAAAGTAACAATTTCTACTTGAATATTGCTAAACTTTAAAGAAATATTGAAGACAGAGTGAATTAATCCAATGCTTTGCTTTACTTTTTTAGTATTAGTTTTCGCGCATAATAGTAGATAACATTTATCAAACATAATTTTAAAACGCGACTTTTTATTTTTGTTTTACAGGATTCCACTAAGCAAACTCATCAAGGACAAGTTAGTCAACATCACCATTCCATGTCATCCTCTAGTTCAAAACACCACAAAAGTGCAAATTATCAAGCCAAAGAGAAATCTTCAACACCTGTTGCACTATATGGTAAGAACTTTTTTATATAATATATGTTAGTATATTCTTGCTAATTTGAAATGGAAATAACAGAGTTGTTTTACAGAAATTCAGAAAGCGACTTTCTTTTTTTAGAAAAAATGAACATACATATAAATGGTTTTATTGAAAAGCTTTCACTTAATATTTCCCCACTCTTCCTTTCTCCGTATTGCTTTTGTCATGAGGAAAGTACAGGAAGGGATTGAGTAATTTCTGCAGATAGTATTAGAGGCATTAACTTAAAGATATTTAGAAAGACAACCATGGATAAATTGTATTGAGGTATAGAGTAGGAACAGAAACATATATATCTACATACATTTGGGCATGTACAGAGTTCTTCTCATGATAAACCTCAATTTTATGTTTTCCTTAAAGAAAATAAACCAAATCTAATTCGTCAGTTTCCTTCAGTGTTATTGCTTTTCTCTATGTAAGAAATATATGGGAATACCACGTATACAATCGTTCTTTTGAATTTTTATCATTTATCATTAAGCTTTTTTGGGGTTTTAAGCGCAGATAGAATTATACGAATATTTTTGTGGTTGGATGGCTGCCTCTTCCTTCACTTGTTTTGTGTCGAGTCATTCTGTGGAAAGTTTGGTGAAAAAATGCTTTTGTAAAAGAAGAAGCGTCGGTTTTTTGTGGCGCATGAAAGCAATAGTAGTTGGGCCAACAGAAGCAGCGAAAGAGGAGACAGAGTGAGAGTAGGCATCCAACAAACAAGAAACAAGTAGGTTTCTCGATGATGGATGTTGCTTAGGAAGTTGGGTGGTAGTGGGATGGGGAAATCTTTACGTGAACGGGTTGCTGCTTTTTGCTCTCACTCGCTTCTCTACCATCTACACCTTCCTCATCACTACAACTCCATTTTGCTTGTTGCCACGTATTAGGAAAAATTAGGCGAAAAATATGCCGCATAAAAGCATAGAAAAAGAAAGAAAAACAGAGAAACTGTTGTTTTGCTTTTTTCTTGGATCCTTGTTGAAGAAGTACCACCATGGAAAGGGGTGGCTTTTTTGCTATGATGATGATGATGATGAAATAACTTAAGAAAAGACGACAAGGATTATTTGTGGCAAGTTGTTTTGTGAAACTGAGCAGTTGTGGTATACTTCTACGAGAAAAGTTGCGCTGTTTCTACAGTGGCAAGCTGAAAAGATGGTTTTGTCATCCTGTTATTGGCATAGTGTTTTCCTTTAAATTAGGCATGCAAAACAAAGCTGCAATAGTGTAAGATGATGAGTGAGAGCAGTTGATGGTCTTAATGTTCTGTCTGATGATTATGACATCGTTTTCTTTCTTCGGTAATTGAAAAATCGTATGGGGAAATATCTTATGTCTGGTTAGACTACTAATGACAGGAAACTAAAATAGAAATGTTAGCTTTTTACAGTCTGAATATGGTTGGAAAATATTATTTCATGAGTGATTTGGACTAGGGAGATATAAAAATGTCTTTGGTTGACTCATATTGTGACATGATAGTTGACAAAACGAAAGCCATGGATTAAAAAGATGGATAGTGGCTGAGTCATTAAAACCTAGTCATGCTGTTGTTATATGAGATGAACTGTTTTTTGTTGTAAATTATCGTTATTTAGAGATGATGGCTTTATCCAGTAGGGAAAGTGAAGTTGTCTCACTTCACCCCACGTATTATTGAGAAACTATTTTATTGTTGTAGGTGCATCTGGAACAGTATACCAACCAGCTGGGCCACTTATAGAACCCCACAAACAGTGCTCCACGTCATCAGTCCCCGCTGGAATTCTACCAGAGACTGTACGGCTTCCACCAGACTTGAAGGTAACATATCAGACTCACCCTCCCTCCTCTGCGTTTACGACAACGGACTCGAAGCGAGATCGAGGAGAGCGTGAGCAACATCACCATCACCACCATTCCTCTACCAAGGCCAGTGGTGGGAGCAGTTCAAAGTCTCAGAAATCCTCGAGTAGCAAGTCGGAGAGGTCTTCGGGAATAGCAACTTCTGCAGGGACAATCCTTCATCAGCCTTACAAGTCGACCCCTTCTTCCTCCTCTTCACCTTCACTTTCCAGAAATGTTCCTTCAACTTACTCAAGTACAGGAAGTGGTTATGCGAGTAGCACTGGAACTCCGCTACTTTCACCGTCAGATGCAATGCATTCGCAGCAGCATCATCATCACCATCAATCATCTAGCATTGGTTCTTCAATTCATGGGTCTCAAAGTGGTGGAAGTAGTAGCTTGTCCATGTCTGCCCATCATCATCCCCTTCATTCAGTCACACCCGGAGGGAGTATTACAATTGGTGGAGGATCCTCTCAACAAATCCCCGGTGCTCCGTCTTCCAGTGGATTGTTTTATTCCGCGACTAATTATGGACCTCAGCATTCCCCATTTGCTCCAACCAAATACCCAATCGTTCCTACGGAAAATTACAGGTTAGTCAATTTGTATTTAACATTGTTTTTCTTGTTGTATTAAATTATTTCCGAGTAGTTTTAAACTAGGGACTTTTTAATTTAGAAACTAGTTTTAATTTTCCTTCATGTCAAATTGGTTAATTAAGGCTTAAATACTTTCACCTTCTATAATTGAAAATTCTTACTTCCTGTTTGATTATATTTAAAAATTTACACAAAAAAGGTATCGATTTAAGTCATGGTCAAGCTTAGGGAACTACCATGTAGTTTAAAGCTAAAAGTCCGTTTTGAAGCGGCTAGAACATACCTAGTAGTTTTTATTCTTTTGTGGAAATTCCTGATTTTTCACTTTCTGCAAACGAATCAGATATATTTTCAACTTGTAATTTGTCAATGAAAGGTTGACAATAGCTATATAGCAAAGGTTAACTCTTCAGAATGAGGCTTTTGGCATTAGAAGTTATAGTATTAAAAGTGAAAAGAAAAAAAGTTAGTGTGGGGGACAGGCAGAAAAGAGGACGGACACTGACTAAAGAAAGAAGCTACGGTTTGGAATTGGAATACTTTCTACTTGTTAAACTAAATCTGTGACCTTGGCTGAGTAGTGAGCGAGCAGTAGTATTACGCAAGGGTGATTGGTGTAGAAAGAAATTGTAATGTGTTAGCAGAAAAGATCGAACGCATTAGTATAGATGGGATGACGTACAAGCGTACAACGTTTTGAGATAAAGATAGCGAGAGCTTGATCATCGTCATACTCATATTCAACGAAAATCTGAATCATAGCTTTTATTATTTTTTGTAAAGGTGTAATAACAGACGCACAAGTTTAGTTACATTGTATTCTTTGCGCTAGCTCGAGCGAGAGATTAACCTGTAACGCTACTTATCTCGTTGTTCTTTTTTTATTCCAAACAGAACGCAGTCCCCTTTTCCAAACTCATTTCTGTGTCCACCTTCAACACCCCAACCATCGCAAAGTTATTTCATGACACCATTTTATACTCCACCGCTAACCCCAAATCCAACACCAGGGCTTGGAGCCCTTGCCGCTAATCAAGCTCGAGCGTTACCCCTTTCCTCCGCAGCGCATCATCCCTCAGCAGCGGCCGCCGCAGCCGCAGCAGCGTTTTACCAGCAACAAGCGGCTGTGGCAGCGGGTGGCCCAGCATCTCAAGGACCTAGTGCGGTTGCAGCAGCGGCAGCCGCCGCCGCTGCTGCGGGCCTTCCAGCAAGCTATTACATGGCTTCACCTCAACATCATTCCATACATCCTCCACCAGCACCAGGTTGGTCAGTATTTACCTTGTTACAAACTCTCCATTTCTTTTTTTCTCCTGTTGTTTTGTAGTGAGAAAAAAATTAATACGTTTTCGAGAGTTTATTTTTAAAAATACTTAAACAGTTTTTCTTAAACAAAAACAATTTTTTGTGCTTTCTGCTTTACTTTTACTGTGCTGCAATTCCTGATATAAAAAACGGTTATCTCCAGCCCTAACGTAAGTTATTAAATGGCTTTTTATACTTGAGAGATAAATAATCGTATTTTTCTGTAGTGAAAGCACTTTCTTTTAATTTTCTGCTGTAAAGAACTTTCTATTTCGAGAAAAGGGTATTTTTTGTTGATTTGGTTTTTTCATTACCATTTTCTATTTCAATTGTTTATACTAAAATTTTTATTTTGGACCCTCAATTTTTTGAGTATTCTTTTTCACCCTTTTTGATGATTGCTAAAAAACTTTATTTTTCTCCAACTTGTATTATTTTGATTTTGCTTTGAACGCTTCTGGCTTTAAATAAATTTAAGGAAGGTTATTGAGCTGGTTCCCAAAGACTCTTAAGCACATATAGGCTATGTAAATTTGATAATTGCAGGACATGCTGGGCCTTCTCCTCTTCCCAATCGGTCGTCCCAGCCAGCATGCCCATGCCCTACGGACTCCTCTCGGCTGAGCAGCAACTCTACCAGCAGCAGCACCAAGCAGCTGCCGCTGCAGCAGCGGCCCTCTCTTTCCAGCGGTTCACAGGTTCCGGAGGCGGGTGCTAAACAGCCCAAATTCTCCTCCAACCAGCGTCAAACCACTAGCCCTGCCTTAGTATCAGTCACTGCCAGTCGTCCGAGTCGTAAAGAAGCTTCGAATCTTCAACATCCTCCAACATGTAGAACTCCAGCGGTAGGCGCGGATCCACCCCAATCCCTGCAAATTATTCCAAATCATACGGGTGATGCTCAAGCAACCAGGCAGCAACTTGAGAGTGCCAAGACGTTTACGGAACAGTATTCCCTTCCTGATGATATAACAATCACTCCAATTCTGCCACCTCCAAGCAAAATCAATGCCGCATTACTCATGTTAAATTCCTCTGTATCCGTAATTCTAACATCAGCTCCTTCCTCAACAACTACGACAATGACAACCACGACAAGTAGATCTCCACAAAGTGATGGCTTGCTGAAATCTAATAATTCATGCAATACTATACCAATCAAACCAAAGGAAAAAGACATTGTTCATGTGATTGATCCAAGAAGTGGTCAAAAGACTACTATTGCCAAGCATATCAGCAACAGCAACAATCGTATGGCTGGGATCATAGACAACAATAAAAATCATCAACAACAGCAGCAGCAACAACAGCAATCAGGCAAACGACAGTCTGCCAATGTAGTTGGTATAGGAAATGGAAAAACAAGTAAAGAAAGTGGTAGTCCGAATAGTCGAATGGAAACTGTGAGAAAGTTAAATCCGGATTTAGATGTAATTGTGATAAGTCGAGGAGATGCTAACATTAACGATAAGATAGAGAATACAAATATACCTGAGAAACACAAACAAATGTCCAGAGCTCAAATTCAAAACCATCATCAGCAGCAACATATGCATATGAAACAAATGCCACCATTGAAGCCTGGAAGGGGCAGTTTAGGACAAAATAAAATTCAGCAGGTGCCTTTCTCCGCGCTATCTAGTAGTGCGATGATGGGAATGCCGCAAGGGGGTGGTGCTCAACAACAGCAGCAACTTGGAAATAGGAGAGTAGCTCTAGCTCATAATGGAATTAACAATTTTCACCGGAACAATAAGCACAATAACGCAAATGGGGGTAATGGAAGCCTTCTCAGGGCTAATCAAAAGAAGGGCAGAATTCAAAACCGTTCAGCTCCTGTTTCAAGTAATAAAAATCTTTTCCAGTCAACTAACGCGTATCCATCAAGTACCACAACTTCATCATCAGTTACAGCCTTTCCTGCAAATTACGCTTTACCAAATTTACCTCCTGGCATTAGCATATCTGCAGGAATTGGAGGAAATGATCTACAACCTACAGATTTAAGCAAAAAGACTTACAACAATAACGTGATTGATTTTCAACCTGTTCAAAATCATATTTATCAACAGCAGCAAGGAAACTATGGAAAGCAACAGCCAACTAAAAAGGCAATCAAGAGGTCTTTAAATGAATGTATCGACGGACTTCAATTACAGCAAAAGAAAATGCGAATGATTGAGCAACAACACCAGCAGCAGCAACAACAGAAAAAGGGAGGAGGTGGTAGAGTCAACGTATTTGCTAACGGTACATCTCCTCCTGCTTCTTCAGCAAGAACTGCTGTTTACAATGTGAATGGGGGAAAACAAGTTTATGTTGGAATGGGAAATTTAGGCGGTGCTGGACGCGGTAGAGGGGTTAATGTATCCCCACAGCAGATTCGTAATCAACAGCAACAACTATTCGCGCCCAATCATCATGGCAAATCCAGACTTTCACTCCCGGCCCAATTTCCCGCTTCATACAACAGAGAAACTACGACAGCCGCAAGAGTACGCGATCCAGACTATGAGTTAAAATTAGGTGGAATGTTAATCAATCAAAGTGATGCCGTTACAGCGGTTGGTGCACTTGTCGTTGAGCCCTTTGATTTTAGTATGGGAAATAGACAAAGGATAAATCATCAATATATTCATCACAATTCTATCAATGCGAATGGGCTGAGTAGGACCGGAATTGGAAGAGGAGGGAAAGCAGCAACCGCAAGACATTCAACAATGGGCTCCTATGCTTTCACCGAAGCTAAAAAGAAAGTTAATAAAATGAAGCAGAGACAACAGCAACATGAGAAAGTATCCGCTGGAAGAGGCGGTGGTAGGGGAGCCAAGTCAAAAATTCTTACAAGACTTAGTGCAAAACCAAAGGGTCTTCATAACTCACAACAACCTCTGGGATCTCGAAGTAGAAGTCGTTTATTAAGAAAACGGAGTCTACTTTGTAACCCAAACAGTGCACCAGGTGTATCTGGGAATAATAATGGAAGCAGGAGAAGCGAAAGTGATAGTAGCATTTGCGCTAGTCGAAGTAATTCATCTGTGAGAATCCTTCCAGGCGCTCAGAACGGGACACGGCAAGGAGGAAAGGATAAAGAGAAGCCAAGGAATACACAGGCATTTATTGATGCTACTGCTGATTTGTACCAGTATCGTAGAAGCGTAATACTTCGGGTTCCCTCACCCAAGCCTTTGTTGATGGTGGCGTCAGCAGATGGAGAAGTAACAGCAATCGCTAACTTGAACAGGGTTGTGAGTGCAGATCAAATCGCCAGATTTGGAAGTGTGTCCCCTGTCCCTTCAACATCTACTGCATCCGGCCCATTTATAATGTCTGGCCCTACGGACTTTAGTAACGGGAAAGGAGCAGATGTTCCAAGAGAATCCGCAGCTCATCAAATGGCTCAACTTGCTAGGAATCACATAATGATGGCCAATCAACCAGTCGTATCTCATTCTCCACAAGCTCAACAAGAAAGCAAAGGTCCCGCTGGAAGTCTTCCTAGGACTGGTAGCATGGTCGTGAATGCTTTGAAGAAGAGGGCTGGAATGAAGCCACTCAGCCCAGCTTCTGTCAGTGGTGCTTTGAATCAGCAACTTTTGCTGAACTCAAGAAGACAGCCTAGATGGTCCAATGGGTGGAGATTTGAGGGAGAACCGTATGAATCGATGGTTTATGTTAAGGTGAATGACAACATTGCTCATTTCTGTTTTAAAATATGTTGTGCACTGATAGAAGATTACCTAAAATGATATTTTTATGCAATATTTTTAGAATGACGATGCACCCACCATGCGCCTGATTATTAGTTGATGTTTGCTTTTTAAACTTAACCGATTGTTAAAAAAGATTTTGAATGAAATTGAATGCGCTTTATTTTTTGTACTTGTTTAGGTACTATCGTCCAGAGCATACGGAACTTGGTCGAACCAAAGATGACATGTTGGATGAAATTTTTGCTTCCAAACATCGTGATACGAATTCAGTAGCAACGATTGAAGATCGTTGTTACGTGCTTACTTTCAACGAGTATTGCCGGTAAGTATATTCAGCTCTGAAAAATTTGAATAGAAAATCAAATATATGCGTACATACTTATATAATTTCTCTTTTTCTGTTCATCCAAAATTAGATACCGGAAGCGTCTCAAACAATTGGAAGAAGGATTACTTCCAGACTCAACCCTGGTACCATTTGCTGACTCAGCAATGATCAATACAAACGCAGCAGCAAAAATTGCAGAAGCAGTTTGGAACGGGATTTCCCAGGATCCAAACAAAAACATGACACTTGGGAAAGTTTCTCCTGAAGTGGTATTCTTTTGTAGAAAGGTTTATGACTTCCGGCAAAAAAGGATTTTAAAAAACCCATCCTAGCAATTACGACCGTCTACCGATGTTGCCTATATAAGCAGATTTGAAGGACTTGATGAACTGCAGACGATTCTCTTCGAGCTGATAATCAGCCCATTGCTATTATTATTGTTACTGGTTTTGATAAGCATCTTAAAAGTTGTGCGTTTTTCTTCAATGAAATTTTGCAGAAGCTCCTCTATGTCGTTTCCTCCCTCGTGTAATCTTAGTTATTCCTACATGTTTGCCCAAACTTAAAATGTTCGTCTAAATATGAATACAATTTAAAGAAAAATTTAGTAGAAAATGCTGTTCCTCATGTTATATTTTTTGTTATAATTTCTAAATTGACCCAAAGTTTGAGCATTAATTTAAAAACATGTATTGTTTAAAAACAATGATTGTAGTTTTTGTTGGAGGATGTACTGAAAAGAAGAATTAAAAAGTTATATACTTTTTCGTATTTACCATTTCCAGTTTTAAGAAATTTAAGAAATACATGATTAAATATAACTTAATTTTATACAATTAATTTAATGAAAAACTGTCTTACGGTATAAATTCATATATTTCTCTCATATATAATCATATATAGACATTATTGCATAATATGAAATATATTTAAAGAAACTTTACGTGGATTATTACTTTACGTAAAAAAATAAATAGGAAAATGTGATTTTTGTGAGAAAAAAATATTGTACCCTTTTGAACAATTATTATTATTACTGGCGATAATAAAATTGTAAATGAGATTTCTGATGACGGTTTTTTGACTATTAAAAAGATGAATTTTAATATGAATTTGATGCTGATACAAAACCTCTTTTCACATAAAAACTTGAAAACAGCAGAAGCAAACACACACATTATTAAGATTTATAACGAACAAATGCGAAAAAATGAAATAACTTTTGCACTTTACTACACCCAAACCACTCGTCAAAACTTTACCAATGTAATTTTCTACACATACTATTTATGCCACATTTGCCTTTGATCATTCATTCAAGTAGACAATACACAAAGAAATACTTAAACACTAGGAGTTTCGCATTCGAGAAATTTAATTTATCATCATAACCGTAGCCTAAGAATGTTTTCAATCTTTACCAATTCGTTAACCATGTAAAAATTAGCAAAAATGCGAGCAAAAAGACTTATTTGACATGATGTTGCAGCATACTATACTAATAACTTCCAAATCGTATGCTACAATACTAACAATTTAATTTAAAAAATCCAAAGGCTCTCATTTTTTGAATCTTCGAAAAGAAAGAAGGAAAATGCATGCATTATATATACAAGATTAAGTTTTTTGCAATTGTTTTGGCAGTTGTAGAATAATATATTTAAACGTCATTTATTGATATATTTGTTAAATTTTAATTAGCATATGAGCATGTGGAATTAGATGATATATCTAAAATAGATTTCTTAAATTAATTAAAATGTTAAAAATAAGTATACCAGAATATAGTACAAGAAAAAAGGTGTACTATATGCAGAACAAAAACATTTTCGCAAAAATAAGAGATGAATGACTATGACTTCAAAAACATGTATTTTAAATCATTTATGGATAATAAGTTGTTTAAAGTAATAAAAAAATAGTATGCAGTTAGTTGGAATTATTAAGTTCTAAATATTTTTATGTAGTATCTTTTTATTAACATTGGCTAAATCATCTTCAGAAAAGTATGTTTACACGCGCTCATGACTGAATGAATGAATCGCAATTCATAACGTATCACTCATTTAATCAGTTTAATGTTACTTCTTAAAAGAAAATAACACTCGCTATACATCAATCGATAACAGATAAAATTAAATCCCAAATCCAAGATTGTTACCTATTTATTATCTATCAACAAAATAACAAATAAATTGAATCGGTCCATAGATTTAAAGTAAATCAAGCGAAATAGATTTCGAGCATATCTTCGTTTACAAACTTTACAAATAGTCCTTCTAACCTGTGTTTCTCCACGTTCGATTCTCTTTATAATGGTTGGAGAATTAATTTAATCAGAGAAAAATATGAAAATTCATGAATTTCTTTATAGACTTCTGCGATGATGATAGACATGATAGACAGCCTTAAACTAGACAGTGATTATTTTGTCTGCAGTAGTATCAATTAAAGAAAATCTTAATCATACATACATGCTTTCATGTTGAGTGAATGTTTTGCAGTTTATTCTCCAACCAATCGGACTAGACTTGTTCTTTCGCTATTACCTTCGCCTTCATTAATGAACTTTTTGACTATTCTCTATTCTGGAATAAATCTCATGCTCATTAAATGCTTTAATATGAAATGAAAGCAGCGACGATGCGATGATGATATTGGCTCTCTGGATAAAAAAACGAAAGCAAACAAACTGGATTTTTATCAACAAAAAATTTGACGAGTAAGTTAAATAAATAAATACATCGGTCAGCTTGCATGATACTGCTAGAAAAAGTACATACAAAGTAAAATAAATTATAAAGTGCGTTTGTGTTATCAATTTTTCACATGATAAAGGAAGTTTATCATATGAGTTTTTAACAAACCAGCGAGTTACTCCTACTCATAATTTTTACTTCCCACATACATTTGTTCAGTGTAAACTGTCCATTTGTTGATGAGTGACATTGCAAGAGTTTTTGCTAAAAAGTTTCAACTAAAACTGGGAGAAAGTTTTGAGATTTATATTGACAAAAACATCAAAAAGTGCACAAAGGAATGCACAAATCTTATTTCAATTTGCCGTACTTGCGCACTCCTATGGGAGCTGTAAAAGTGGTGAATGTCGTAAGTTGGACACTCATTTAAAAATAAGGTTTCAAAAACATTAAAATTTTTGTTTTCGTGTCTTTTTGTGTAGGTATTCGGAGCAATAAGCTTAATCCTAGTCGGAGCATCCTATGTTCCGCTTTGGACGCTCAGCGTATTCATCGGAACAGTAGGTTGCTGCCTCCTTCTTTCTCTTTTGTACTTAACATTCTATCTCTTGGCAAGCTCAAGTGCCATTCACTGCAAAGCGAATCGAGTAACAGTGAGGAAAAATATTTAAAAAAGACATCACGTAATCTAAACTTTATTAGTTTAAGTATTTAAAAGTTTTGAATTTCTTTTAGAGCTTTCTCTTCCACGTTCTTGCTGGAACAGCTTTGATCGTAGCGGGAATAGAGTTAATAGGCTGGTCAGAGTATACCGATCCAAATTGCAAGCACGACTGCCCACGCTTGTATACTGTAGGAATTGCCAAGGTTCTTCCAGCTTTCACTTTTTCTTTCATTTCTAAAAATAGAATTTTTATTACTAGCACGTATGAAAGTGAAGTTAAGATGTAATCTCATAAAAATCTTTATATAATATTTCTAAAACTTTCTCTTGATTTTTCTCTTTTTCGTCAGACTTTAACATTTATGAACGGAACTCTTTATCTAATTGTGGGATTTCTTGGTGTAAAAGACGACGATCTACTGGATCCAGATGCAGCCGAAGAAGACATTCCATTACTCACCTCCTCAACAAAACTAACAAGCATTCCAGGGAAAGTTTTAGGCTCTTCTTTTTCTTCTCCTTCTTCTGCCTATTATTTCGACCCTTTTCTTAGGCATAGTAAGCAACCACCACATTCTGATGATATAAGATCCAATTATATTTACCGTTTGCACCGTCCCTCTTCTTACAACCATAATAATGTCGCTACCGCAGAATACTCCTTCAACAATTCTTGTACTCCTGCTCCTGCCGTTCCTCCAAATAGCTATTCAGCAGCCACCACAATGTCAACGTACGGTGGAATGAGAATACCGGTGGGATCCTTAGGAGGAGGACATTTTCACCATCCGCAGTATAATTTTAATGAAAAGCGAATGAGTGGGAGTAGTGTGAATGGAAGTGTGAAAAATGCCTGCAGGAAATAATCTTACAGAACTTCACTTCATTAAGGAGTGAGAGAGGATTATTTTCTCATATAATTAGAAAAGAAGAAAGATTAGGAGTAATTTTATTTTTGTACTTAATTTGTTTTGTCTCTAGTTCTCTGAATTTGTGGGGAGATTAAATAGAAATTAGAAACGGATGAAGAATAGTACAACTTTTAGAGTTTTGGGGTGTGATGAGATTGTGTTTGTTCCTATATGTGCCTATTTCTTGCCAAAAACTTACTTTTCCCCTTTATTATAATCTTGTATTGTAAAACTTTTTATTGTCTAGTCTAGTAGTGTATGTTTTATGTTAAGATATATCCTTTTTTCTATTCTCTAATGTAAGTTATGATGACGTCAACAAAGCTATTCTCTGGAATGCTTTTGTGTTTTTGTAAAATCTAATTAAGTTTACGTTTACATTATGAAAATAAGTTATGACAAAAATAAATAAAATTTTCATAATTATGATTTTGAAATTTGTTTTTCAGATATATTTTGCTTAATGTACCAACCGGGTATGTAAGCCTACAATTCCAATACATTGAGGGCTGAAGATGAACATTTATGAAGATAAAAGCAATATCCTGTGGGAAGAGACAAAGAAAAATGGTCGACTTCTGCTTTCACCTTTTTATACTTTTTTTATGTAATTTAAAATTCAAACATAATATTTTGTTGTGTTCAGAAAAGCGTAAGAAGCTTAGCATTAGCAGAATAACAATAGCTTTACAAAACATCAACATCATTACGCGCTATTTTCCCATCCACTTTACTTAAACGCTTGGAATCCTCAAAAACTTTTCATGAAAAAGAGAAAGTTTATAAGCAGGAGAGAAAGAGTAAAATTAAAAAGTAGTTTTGCATTCACAGCTCAAATCTAAAAAGGGAAGTGAGCACATAAACAATGTCTGCGTTAAACGTTGCTTCACTTTTTCTGGCTCGTATTGCACTGGCATTAATACCCTTATACTGAAACAAAGAAGAGCACACGGAGAAAGTTTTTCCATCTAAAAATTGCGTCGACATTTCCTCATCTCATTTCAAAAACTGGAAAGTCAAAAGTAGACAGCTAAAACTTTCACTTTCCCCCTATTCTTTCTTACATCCTGACAACAAAATTCTTCTCATGATGTGCACTTCAAAAGGAAAAATTACATTTCATTTCTTGATATTCCCTTTCAAAAAACCAAAAACATTACATCGCTCACATGTTTAAAAGCATCTACTACACAGCAGATTGACAGATAAAGCCATTGAGAAAGCAAAAATTGTGAGTAAAAGTCAAGATGTTCCATGTAGAAATGTGAGTGTGGTTTTGTGCCATGTCTCATTTTATCTTAGATGCTTTCTTCCAGATTTTCCTCTCAAGTAAACTCCTGCTTTTGTTATCTTCTTTTATGTTCTTTATTATTCCAGGAAAGAACTTTCCATTTAACCGTCACCTTTTTCTCATTATATTACATCGCATACCGCCATGCCAATTCCATCCCATGCGTGATCTTTATCTCTAAATTCCAACAGCAGATGTTCCTTTGACTTAAAGACAGCTAAAACTGGTTTTTATTTTCCTTAAAATAGAAAAATGTGATTTTACCTCCTCCGTACAAAAATGAAATTATTTTCATCTTTCTATTTTTCCATTTTGGCTTTTGTTCCAGCTTTCACCAGATTCTTCCAGCAGCAACAAGAAAATCTATCTCAGGGAGAAAAGCTCACCACATCTCCACCACCTTCACCGCGATCACCACAAAAAGATTATGTCATGTCATCTGTGACTCTTTGCATTTCGAAAAGCCAGATGCAGAAGAAAAATAAGAAAAATATCTAGAAAGCAGCAAAAGCAGAGATTTTTTTGGGAAATAGACAAAACTTTCAGTTGAAATCTTTTAATAGTCGCTTCCTTCCACTTTAGCCCATTTTCTTATGTCTTAGCCATGTCCCTGTAATTTTTTGTCCATATCATATTATTATCATTTTCATCTTCTCTGTAATGATTCCATGATAGACATTACACAAGGATAAGTTTCATAGAAAACCTACGGAAGCGTTGTTAATTTCCGAATTATTAAAAAGTTGAGCTATTTTAGGAATGCATATCTCCATTTTAATTCAACGATATTGCTCTGCTGCTGCTAGTAATGATGATGATCATTGTAAAATGCCACGGTGGAGCAATGACGTCTTCAAAGAAGTCACTTTATATGCAAATTGCAAGGAAACAAGTATCCCTCATAGGGCATGCATTTCTTACAGCAGCCCACTTCAAAAACCCTTTTAAATTTTAAAGTACAAAGAAACGGTGTTGTAATAAATGTAGAGTTGCAGTTTAACATAGACCACACATGAAAGTGCCATCACAAGTCAAAGGAAATGTCAACAATTACTATCCCACCCAACCCATTCATTTTTCTCGATCTCACTTTACTCCGACCGAAACTCTCTTTGCAAACCTTTCATTTCTTGTTATTATTTCCTTCTGCTTTCATCTTTCTATTCATCATCATCATCTACAACAAGAAAAAGAGTTAAAGAGAGAATCGAGTCTTATTTTCTACGTCGTCCTGTCAAGTGGCTGCACACACAAGTAAAATGAAGTCACACCGGAGAGCAATAAACGAAGCGTACATCAGCTAAACTTAAAGCACCAATGCATAATAATATCTCATGGCATATAAAGCAACATCGCAGCTTCTGCATCCCAATTCTAACATTTTTTTACTTTTTACAAAACAGACATGAATTGAAATGTAGAGAGACGGAGAGAAGTGCAATAGGACTCTCGCCACACAGCTCCCACCACAGAGCTCACAGGTTCTCTTATTCCCGGTGCCTAAAATGTATATTAGGGAAATAGGTAATACAGAATACCGAATAATGCATAAAAATAGTAAAATAATCATAACAAGCCTTCGCTATGCACATTCGGAACACTTCATCTCACTCATTTCTCACAAATTGCAGTACGTTTTTATATGAAAGCACGTCACATATCACAAAATAGCAGTCATTCTCCCTTTCTCAAAACTCTCGGTACAAAAATGTACGTGAATGGAAATAATCAAAGTGTGAGGAGAATCTTTATATCGAATATTTATGATACCGAATGAATGTTGAAGAGGAGGATGTATTCGGATGAAAATGAGATGATACAGGAGGAGGAAAAACATTTGAACTGTGAATGCGATGGCTTTAAAAGAAATTTTCTCTTCTTTCTCATCATCCCGTGTGTTCATTCAAGCTCTCATCATTCTCTTCATTCTCATGTTCTTTTTAAGCCTTATATTCTCGTCTCACTTCTCCATCCATGTATAAAGTTTAAATGGAAGAAATGAAACAGAGTTTCTTTTCTTGATGTGATGCTGTTACCTTCTTCCTTCTCTCATTTCATCTCATCTCATTACTATTACTCTTGTGCTTCTTCCTCTCCTTCTTCCGTTTCACTCAGAGCCTGACTCTCTCTGGCAAATGTGTAGGTTTTTTCTCATGATATTAGTGTCTCTAAAAGTGTGTTGTGTGTGGGGATATAAAATAATGTTCCATTCCCAACATTATCATCGCTTCTTCGTTGTCATATAGTATGAACACCAAATAGAACCAGCAGCATCCCTTCCTTTCAATCCTTTTTCCATCCGATTGACTTGGATGGTGTTTCTCAGTTTCTCCTGCTGCTCCTGCTCCTCAGAGTCTTCTTTTCCTGCTGCACTTGTTTGTACAGAGAGAGATTACTTTTTTAGAAGGAAAACAAGAGCATAAGGATGAGGTTTGTGAATTGCGTTTTGTGAGAGAGTTTGTAAAATGTACTTGCATTATTTCACTCTCATGTGAAACTACTGCCTCTGCTCTGTAGGTTTTATGTACATATAAAGTAAGGTTCATAATAGGTTTATCATTATTTTTATCATCATCATCATTATTCTTCTCATTGCGTAAAGCATGTATCATCTCGTCCTCGTATCGAATTATATATGTACAGCGAAGGAAAAACAAGAAGGGAAATGATTTGAAGGGCAGTATCGTTTCTTCAGTGGGATCCTCTCTGATCTGATCTGATCCACACATCAACGTCATCCTCCTTTCCATCAACAACATACAACCTCGTCTCGTGATGATCTTCCTCTCTTTCTCGCTAAAATAAATAGAAAAACTCTAAAAAATGAGAAAAGAAAGTAAGATCGTGTTTAGATTTAGATTTAAAAAATTGAAAGTTGATTGAATGGAATCCTATTTATCTTAAGAGGACTACGAGAACGACTATTATCAACGTAAACGGAGAGGAGACGATATATCTATAGAGCTTAAGACGAATAGACTTTAAATTTTTGTGTTTGGCAGTGGTGGTAATAACGTGGGGAACACTTATGCTGGAAAAGAAATCTTTTAAATCTACTTTAGCTCCTTTCCAGTTTATACGAAAAGGAGATTTGCTGAAACGAATTTCATTTTCACTTCGTCCAATTTTATTTGGAAACTGTGAAGAAGAGTGTCTGGTTCGTGTAACCACATTAACTTTAATTTGCTTGCGGTGCTCCAGCTTCTGTAATAAAGATGGAAGGAGCAATATAAATTTATGGCGATGATGCATTCTCTAAGCTCCTAAATGTGATCAATTTCATTCTCCAACTTAAATGGCAAGGAGAAATAGGGAACCTTCATGGGTAAAACAAGTTCTTAAATGTAAAACGCAGTTGTGTTAAAGGATCAGTCAATATTTCGATTTCTTTCGGAACTGACTGTGAGAACAGCAAAAGTGGAAACAAAATTTCTCCAGTTATTAATTTGGATTGTGTTTTGTAGCAAATTTGAATGCTAACTGCAAAGAAACAGGCTTGAAAATATTTAAAGGATTCGTACGATATTTGGAAAAGGCCTGACAAGTGCCAAAATTACTATTTTTGCCAAAAGTTATCAAACAATTATTAAGAAAGTGACAATCTAATGTAACAGAATCGGCTACAAAAGTAAATTCCTACCGACAGTTTTCGGATTATTCTCAATTACAAAAGGTAAGTCTTTTAAATCAATATAACCCAAAATTACATAAAGAAGTTACTGCAATTGCAACTGCA
>JAHZNK010000916.1:0-13105 GCA_027744615.1 Lepidocyrtus cf. nigrosetosus NNG-2020 | reverse complement strand
GTTTCAGTGACTGCCAATTTAAATACGATCCGAAAAAATGTTTTAAACTTATGATTATGTTCAGCCGCTGACGCCATCGTCAAAATTATTTCCTCAATCAATAGTGCGTATCCCTTTTATATCAATCACTAATCCACTTAAAAGTAAATGTCTGGACTAGACGAAAATTGGATTTATGATTGATCACAGGATCAAAAATCATAATAAATTGGCTGAAATTGCCAACTTTCCCCTTTCCCAACAGATCACATTGAAACAATTTAGTGTTTTAACTCTTTCCTTACGCATTTCAGGTCTTCCCTTACATCCGCAACAATTTCATTTCTTTAAATGAAGATCCGGCTTTTTACCTTCAAATTGTTTGTGAATGTTTATCAATTCGCATAATTTTCTTCATAAAAAGAATTCGTTTTTATCCAAACTTGTACAACCTGCTACGTCTGCTGCAGATCAAGTTTCGAATAGACTAATAAGATAATATTGTAAGCGTATAATATTTAAAGTGTGTCTATAGTCAGGGGATAGAATTTCGAACAAAATCATAGTCGTCATAATCATCGTCAATAACGTGTTATTCTATCGGCATGTTCATTCGAAAGTTTTTTCTTTTGCCTTGACTGCTTTTGTTACTAAAATGTCACGCTATGCACTACTTCCACTTCTCCTTTTTCTTGACAAAAATGATTTTTAACGGCTAAATAATAATTTTAAAGCCAATATACACCTTGTTTTTTATAATTTTTGCAATTAATCCGCAAAATGTCTGCCGATGCAGTCGATACCTCTTTTAACAATCAACTTCAACCAGAAACGAACGTGTCTCCAAGTCAAATCCATTCATCATTTATTGAAGCACGATTTGGTTCTTTTCAGTTAAAATGATCGCACTTTGAAAAGAATTCGATACCTGCTTCGTCTTCTTCCTAATAATTGTTCACTATTTTATTTTATCATCATAGTGGGAAAATAGAGAAGCAAAGATATTTTTTAATAATGCAAATTTACTTCCTTCTTCAGCATTGTAGAAGTAGCATCTGCTAAAAACAACTTTTTTAGATAACTTAATAGCCTTAATAAACTAACTGCTATGCGGTAGATCAAAAATTTATTTTGTTAACGAGCAAAAAACGCTACCATTATCATTCAAATCTTTCTTGTCGAGATAATTATTAGATTACTATTATAACTAACCAAAATGCTTAAGCGAATTATTTTCTTGATATTTATCAGACAAGGCGAAAACGACAGAAGAAGAAGAATCTTCTAAAATACTTTTCTACAATTTATTCGCATTTACAGTAGCATTTTTCATATCAAAACAAGGGTCGAAGAATGAGGATGACACGAACAAGCTTCTTTAATTAGAAAATGTCAACTCATGTCAAATATTTTATTGCAGGTAACAATTAAAGAAGGAACTGACGATGTGCAGTAAGGACTGGGTTAGTAAGTTATTGTTTATTTGCTAGTATTTAAGCTTTGCAAAGAATAACCCTGTCTAATTTGAACTTGAACACGCAAGTTGGAAACTAATTTTAGGGACTATTTTTTACCTTATCTGTAGATAATGTGGTAACATTGAGAATTGCACACGCATCAACATTTTTTAGCACAGCTAATAACATTTTTATTGCTTTGTGACATTGATTTTTCTTCAAGATTTCACGACGAGCTCATGTCATGTCGCTTGTAGCGTCTGTTAATAAAATATCAAATCCTAGCGTAATAATAAAAATGCATAGCTTTTAACATAAATTACAAACCAAATGTATCGTAAAAATCTCAAAAGTTATCGTAAATGGGAATAATTAATAAATCGCTTACACCGAATAAGGCTTTACCTACTTTTCTAGTTTACTATCCTCTTTCCTGCGGTAAACAACAGCAACGACTTATTATTTTCGTGAGCTCAGCTTTAGTAATCCTGAATCTTCTTTTTATTTATTTATTTCTGAGGTATATTGAGTCACTTTCCTGCTTACATTGCAGTCTCGAATTCAAGACTCCTTAGCATACACAAATTCACAAACAAAAACAAGAATTGTTTACGGGGACACACCACAATGCGCATAAAATCATTTTATTTCCACTTCTTAAATATTAATTACACAGAAACAGGTATTACTAAAGATTTTGAAGAATGCTGAGTCTGTTAATTTGGAATAATTACAAAACAATTCGTAGACACACACACGTTGTCCGTCATTACTAAACTGGTAAATATGGATGACTAATGAAATTGTGTAAATAATGTAACTTTGTAATTCAATAAAATTAAAACTGCTTTATTTACATGACAGAATGGGACGCCTCGATTTGCAAATTTCTGTCATTTATCCTCAATAAATATGAATAGGTTTTGAAAAATATTACATTAAGATTTCAACAGTTTAGAACAAAACGTTGACAAAATATAGCAGGCAAAGAGTGCTATCGGTTACAACGAATACTGTCACGTTCTGTCCAAAATCACTATTCTACTGGAATTTACAATCTTGAATTGGTGTTAGTTCAAGTCGTCCAGCCTTTTTCTCACGTAATTGTGAAAGAAAATACAAAAATCATTCATAATCCAAGCCAAATAATAATCTACTTCAACTGTGCGTATAACGGAACGTACCTTTTCCCTTTTCAGTTGTGTTAAACTTTGTATAAAATACCGGTATTTGATCAATAGAGTTAAAACTCAAAATATAATACCAACAGTAGCCCAACTTCCTATTTTCAGTAAGCTCCCAACTCCACAAATCTAAAATTCAACGAGCCGTAACTAAAATTACCTAAATATGACGTGCAGTTGACAGACGACGTACTGGTTGACCTACATTTTTATATTTCTCTGGTTTTGTTTGGCCAGGGGCCATTACAACAAAATTTTTCTTTCTCACCTCTCCTACCATCATCAATATCATCGTCACTCTCATTCTTATTTAATACTAGTAAAGGCTTTCCTTTTTGATTTATCAATATCAACAACAACCTTTTGTGTCTCACTGAAATGATTACTATTGCATGTATGTGCTAATGTGTATTTACGTGAGTGCTGTTGAAGACGAGTCTGAATGGAAATCAAAGGAAAGGAATTGCATCTGACAGGTAATTCTAATTCTTAGGTACCTTCTTACTGCTTCTACCTTTGTTCCTTTCCTTCCGCTTCTGTTTGAAGAAGATTTAGAGAGCGAGAGTGACTAATGCCTTGAGCATGCTCAGGAAGGTACAAAGATAGCCTTACAAGGCGAAGATAAATAGGGAGCTTTTAGGAAGGTTCTGAGATTCTCTTGGGATTTTCCAATAACAATTGATGTATTACGTACGTATAGATGATGGTGAAAAAAAGAAATCATGCATAACTCACCAAGTCTTAACGAGAAGATGTTTTTTCTATTAAACGCGTTCTGCAATTATTACATAGTAATAATAGAATACGCGTAATGTTTAATATTAGTGTATGTATTATTATAGCCCTGTAATTGTACAAATTGAAGCTTTTTGAAGTTAAAATAACTCTACGATAAAAATATAAATTTGGCATGGTTTAGAGTGCAGTTGTGCATTTGTTGTCTATTAAAAGAACAGGTCAAGTGGAAAATGCTACGTGCAGCCCGGGATTTTGTTAAATTCTAGGTAGAACGTTCAGTCAGGGATTTCCAGGAATTTTTCCGCAGTAACTTTATGCTGTATTAAACCAGTAAAGAATCTAAGATTTTAAATTAAAGCATGTGTGCATGTAAAAGTGAAATTAAGCTATGATAGTAAATAAAAAAGGTATGTTCATGTTCCTGACGTTTTTCATGATTGACTGGAGAAGAAGAGGGACAAAGAAAAGGTAAGGAATTCCCAGAGATTTTCATGTTTACAAACAAATTTCACTTTTTTATATTGTAAACCACCAAGGTCAAGCAAGTACTCAGAACCTTTTTTTGCTTTTCTGAAGAATAATCTAACTATTTAGGTACCTATTAAAACATTGCATTCTGTAACTGTCCAGGTAGAAGATTTGAAAGTTGTTAAAGATAATAATTCTTAATTTACTTAAATATTCTAAATTGATATCTCAAATTCTAAAGTAAGGTATCAGAGCCTAGATGAAAATATTGATTCTAGTTCTGCTTTAATTAAAACTTTTAAACCACGTGCCTCCCACCCACAACATTTATAACAATCTTTATTATTATTTTATTAATTCTTTGAATCAAAACAAAATCATCCATTTTTTTAAACCATAAATACCTATTTTTAGTCCATACCACAATCAATTATTTTGCGCTGTGAAGCTGAAAAGATTATAAAAAGGATACGTGTTTCATCCATTTGATGAAATCTAGTATTGACCTGCTTTTTCATATTTATTTAACAAAATATCTAATAATTATAACAAAACTGAAGATAATTTCATGTCTGCAATTTTAATTTCACTCTTTATAATAGCTCCGTAACAGAATTTGTGAGTTTGATTGAATCTACATTAAAATAAAAAAACAGACTAAAAATGAAAAGCTTACTTTAAATTTTGCTTCACTTCTTCCGATGCCGATAACATAGCCGTTTTCTACCTACTTATTAGGTATGTATTAAAATAAACCAATTAATTGATGTGTACGTCTACTCCAATTTTAGATTGCATGAACTTTACAAAAAATCAAGCACAAATTGCAATTTTTATATGGCCTAAAATTAGGGTTCGAAACCTTAAAAAGCAAAATAAGCTTTTCTTTAAGTGTGACTTAAATACCAAAGACTTGCAAGACTGGTCAGTCGGTCATTGGTCCCCGTGCTCACTCACACACAAACTGACTCACTCTTTTTATCTTTCAATTAAATTTAAAAAGAATACGTAATACCATTTACCAGATTAAAATCAGGATTCTTATCTTTACCGCTGCTGCCTACATATTATATACTTTTTATCATTGTCTTATCCAAGGGAAAAAATTGAAGATTCACGCATCAGGCATGTCGTTTATTCAACTCTTTAAAAATAATAAATATTTCAATATTAAAAATTGTTCCCCTCGTTCAGTACAGATTCACATTTTTGTAGGTAGTTGTACCACTGCATCCCGTACACAGATTCATCACTTAGGCCGTGTAAAAATTAACTAATTCATAAAATAACACTTTACAAATAACTTTTTTGTTGAATTTTTTGTTTCATTTCATAATAAAAAGGATAATATTAAGTATTATTGTTGCAAAGTTTCAGGTTTTATATGAATTACAATTTTTGCCGTCTTCAATACTCAATTCAGTCCCTGAATACTTTCTTTAAATACCTTTCTAATGTCTAATGAGATTTTTCAGAATACGTGTGGGTTTATCTTGGCTCTTCCTTTGGGTCTCTTCTCACATGATGAAAGTCGTGAATGAATGCAGCCCTGACTGAAAATCTTTGGTATAGAAATTGAAATGAGTATTTTTAAAATTCAACCATTGTTGAATTATGGAGTAGGCATATAGTTTGTACTGCTTTACATGATATAAATTATTATTGGTAATGTATGAATTCTACTCAACTATTTTGCTAATATTTGCAGTTCATTCCCTCGCATTTAATTGAGTAAAAAATTATACTTCAGCTAAATATTTATTATTAATTTTCTCTGATGAGATTTTCTCAAACTCACACAATATTGACTAACCAACCAACAAGAGTTTATTATTTTATAATGGTGAATGGGCAAGAAGTCTCAAGCCTGCAATTTTGGTAATGACATTTGCACAGTCATCTTGTATATTTGCTAAGAAAAAGTTGTGAAGTTTGCTTATTTTTGAAGATCATTCTCAAAAATGATTTTATTACAATGGGGAATGATATAAATTGCGAGATACAATTGATTAGGATCATTTTCTTAGGAACTGCAATACCTGTCGGTATCCCAGTATGAAGCATAATTCAATTACGATGGTAGTGAAATGAAAAGTGACCAAAACCATGCCGAAATGTTAATGGCGAACATAATAGTTGTACCTAAGGTGTATTAGATGGTAAAATTCAAATAAGATTCTGGTTCATAGTCAGTTGCCCGCCTACTACATTGTTGAGCTTATGTTATTTTTGAATTCAAATTTAGATCTAACATCACTAATGCTGATATTTTTATTTGCAAAGCTGTAACAAAGAGAATTTTATGCGTTTTTGCAAGAGATGCGTAGAAGTAGTTGAAGAAAAAACTTTCTATTGAAAGTTTGTAGCGTATCCCAACAAAGAACAAGGAATTGAGAAGTTCAAAAGTGTTACATTTGCAGTTTATTACGTTATTCATTTCCAATTCAAATTATTTTTCTCTGGTATAATGATAACGTTAATGGTATTGACCATGTGCCTGACTGCTGCTGCCTTAAAAATTTTTGTTTGCATAATGGAATAATAACAATGTGCAAAAATAAATTATTTTGCATTTACTCTTATTTGTTATTATATAAAAATGGAAACGTCACAACATGGTCATTATTTCTTACGTAGCATAATACGCAATCTTATGCAAAATGCGGAATAACGATACAATTTTTTTTAAAAGTGAGCGACTCACACTTACCATGAAAAATTGATCCAAATTCTTGAGTTTCCATTCAGAAAGAATTGTAATGCCTTGTATGGGAGGGAGTCTATTGTTATAAATATTTAGTTTTTGCAGAAAAGCAACTACTTTGCAATACTATTTGCATAGAAAATTTACTCTATTATTTGTTGATCGATACTGTTCAGTTGTTCTTCAATGGGAGTCAATATGATTACAAAAAACATCTATCAAAATAATTTGACCACTTTTTTGAATGATGGCAATAATAATTGGTGAAAATGATTAAAATGAAGGAAGTAAAACAGACGTAGTTTTACTTTAAGAAATACAAACAAAAAGGATATCAAGTCACATTAATGTTTTTCTTTTTTAGTTTCAGTGTGTAAAATGTGATCAGCTCATATACGGCATAGAATTCTTTAAGAAAATTTGATCACGACAAAATAATATTTATGACCTTAATCCGTTCTGGTTACACAAATTAGTTTCACTGAAGAAAAGATTAGAAGTTTTTTTGTGTATTTTTGTACTTTTTTAATACTTCATTCAATTTTGGGGAGTTTGGTTAGGTTCCACCTCCGTCACCGCATTACTCACTTGTAAACACAAAAAAGGTAATTCAAGAATTCAAAGACATTTCATTCTGTTCACTTGATAAAAGCAACAAAATTGCATTTGGTTCACCTGCTACAATTCATGAATTCAATTCAAATGCGTTTGGTACATTTTCTCACAAAATTATTACAACAAGGCAACCACAGAAAGTTAGTCAAATAAACTGGTTTGCACTTTTTAAAGTTTTTGCCGATTATTTATTGATAAATAAACATTGTATGGATTTTCATGTCACATAATCCACGTCCTCTTTGTCTTACAATTGCACACTTTGCTTACAAAAATGTTGCACAAGTGGTCTTGTAGATTTTCAAATAAGCCGAAGAAATACTAACTACTGCCAAATGGCTTTTCTTGTACGTTTAAGAAACGACTCTGTCCCCGACACACTCACCATTTGGGCATTCCCAGGCTTCCCCAGTCCACAAAAACACGTTAACAAAAATGTATTTTCTCGGAACACGATACGTTTGTAAGGAGAGCTTATGAATATTTATTAAGCTTCCTCCACCCTTTTCGCTTAATCTTCTTCCTTTTCTCTGTCTGCAAATGATCTATTCAAAATGTGAAATCCACCTCTTCTCCCACTTTTAACAATTAGTCTTAACCATAACCGTCCAAAGTTTTATCAAAACATGATAACAAAAACAGAGTAGAAAGCGACATTATCCTCCTCTCAAAGCACATGACATGACTACGGTCAATTCAAGACTGAGTAGAAGGAACTTGCCCAACCGTCTTAAAACTCATCAACGTGATGATTCTCTGGTTGAGTTGAATTGAGCAGCAAAATAAAGAGATGCTGCAACAGAAAACGTTATAACGTTAGCCACATTCTCTCGCAAGATGACAAGCGTATTACGTTACTCTCCTAATGTTTTGCTGTGCAAAATAAGCTTTAATGTAGCCCTTGGCTTGGTTTGTAGTATTGCTATGAGGAATGGAAAGGAACTAGCTTGATTGTTGTTGTTATTGTTGCTGAATGATGCAGTTATAGCATGCAGCATGGCTGTTTTTGAAATTCTCAACAATAATGCAGCATTGTTGTGAGTTGTAAATGATAAAATGAAATGTTAGGCATTGCTCTTGCAGCTCATCTTGTGTTTCATGCTCGTTTCATTGTTGGATTGCGCTACAGCAGTTTCCCCTTTACGTTTTGTTGTTTTTTTTTATTAAATAATGCTGCATGGCACGTTTGTTATGGCCAGCAGTGGTCTTTGTCGTGATTGCTGTGATCATGTAGGAAAATTGCGAGAGAATGAATATTAAATTGTTATCGTTATTGTTGTTGGTTGAAGCATTAGTCATTTTCACTCTTTTTCGTAATATTAAAGCAAAGGAGGAGTATTATGATTATGAGAAGAAAATCATGAAGGATATGATATGAGTTTTTGGAGGAAAATAAATTGCTCATGGGGTAAATTTATTAGGTGGAAGGATTGAAGTTTAATAGTTCAAAATGCATTTGAGGATAGTTTGAGGGAAACAAACTGCAAGAATGATAAGCACGTTAAGGGAATTTCTTGCTGTCCTAATCCAAAAGGAAGGAATGGAATGTTGGATGAAATGATAATGGGCTGGACTTTTGAGGGAATGCAGTGACTGCAATAATATTTACGTAATTCATTCTAACTTTCAGCTCGTTGTCAACGTCTTAGAATGGACTCTGGCTTATGTCAAGAGATTTTTGACGAATTAATGCTGATAAACAAAAATTTATTAAATTCCTTCTGGGAAGCGTAAAATGAATCAAATTAATTGGACTATTTGTACATGATATGTATTTATTTATTTAATAAGAACACTGCATGCTTTGATGGTGGTAACTGCTGTCTTAAGGCTGTTTGTTTGCTGGGTACACAACACAGTTCTTATAATTAATCACAATGAAGCAAGAATGTTGAAGAACTTGACATGAGATTGCTTGCTCACTGTTAATCCTATATTGAATATCTTAAATATTCAATGAATGAATCTGTATCAATTGCTGGCGTTTTATTTTTGTCTGCATCATCACCTACATCAGTCACGTTTGGGGAAGCCAGTTCCCAAAGGTGATAAAAATCTTATAATTGCGTCAATAACCTATAACCTTACAATTAATTTGGAAAGGTTTGTCATAATTCGTTATTTGTTTCTGAACAGACACGATCATATCGTATAATATGCATTTTAATTGGATTTAGTATGGCAATAAAAGTTTCATAGAAAAATCACAATGAAATCATTTAAATTTAAAATCTAGTAACGCTGCATATGATGTGTGTTTATAATTGCATAATTATAGACATTCAAGGGCATAAAATTAAGTTGTTTTCTGCATTTTAAGAAATTTTTGACTGAATCCCGCAATGATACATTTATACCTTTTACTGTCGTACTGAAACAATTTTTGTTGTGTAATAATGTTGTCCTGCATTGTTCTTAAATTAATTGCTCCACATTTTTGCATGTAGTAATATATTTGTCGTCATGCTGCATTCATTCTACTTCCTTCAAATTCCTTTAAGAAAACGGCACTAAAATATACAGTAATTTCCTAGTTTATAGGCACATTTTGTGTGTTAAAGGTAAAAAACAGCGACAACTGAGACGTTCCACATGCCACACCGATACAAAGCCATAATATATCAAGTCGTTATCCCTCAACTGCAATTTTTAGTTTTCAAAATTTCTTCATTTTTCGTATTTTTGTGTGATAAATAATAGGACACTTGCCTGCCCTTTGGATAACATGGTTTTGTATAGTTATTAGCAGCAAGAAGTTCTAATCTTTTGTGGCAATTATTGGGTTGCTGCTGTACTGAATACATTTTTATTATTTATAATTTTCATAATTTTTTTGCAATTTAAGTTTTCAAAATTTCTTCATTTTTCGTATTTTTGTGTGATAAATAATAGGACACTTGCCTGCCCTTTGGATAACATGGTTTTGTATAGTTATTAGCAGCAAGTTCTAAACTTTTGTGGCAATTATTGGGTTGCTGCTGTACTGAATACATTTTTATTATTTATAATTTTCATAATTTTTTGTCCCTGCAGCCTTACTGTTGCATAGTTCCCTCAGAAGATTTGAGGGGAGGAAACCATCAAAACAGTGGGGAACACGAGATGCATTTTAATCACTTTGTATTGTCTTTGGTCTTTAGGCAATAATTAGTTTATCGGTCGGTTCATGTCGTTAGGTGTTGGAATTTGAGTTTGACTGTGATGTTGTGACGTGAAGCGTTATTACTTTATGCCTTTTATTCTTTTAGATGCAAACACCGCCGACAACAGTTGTTAGAGCAGCCCCACCACAATAAAAACTCTTCAGGTTTGCCCAATAATTGTAAAAATTGCATGTCAGTTTTGTTAAATCATTTTAAGGGTTGCTGCGTGCTTTTTACAAAACTGAATTCATTCTATTTTTTATTCGTGATTTGTTGATGCTTCTGTTGATATGTTTCTGGTGCTATATTTTGTTTTGTATTTCCAAATGCAAAAAGTCCACTTAGCCATTCAAGCTTGAAGTGACACGCAGCAATGTAATGTAATTACCAACTCGTTGGATAGATATTTTTATTATTGCTAATTCATTTCTACTCATAGTAAAGAATCCTTCCTCTTTCCTCCTGCTCATATAAGAAATTCTAACATAATTTTTGGCTTATCATTCTAATTGTGATGAATTTGGTTGTAGATTGTAAATGCTCCAAATACACACTTGAGCATGTCACCTTTTAGTCTAAAACCGTCCTCGTATTATAAATTCGACCTTCCTCAACTATTTAAATCCAAACTCATTCTGTATTCAACATTACTGTTCAGCTGGAGTTGAGTAAGATTCTAATTTCTACGTATACCAAATATACTTAAATATATTAGGTAAATACTTGTCCACAAAGAAAAACTATGTTACCCAAAATTTTAAGAATTTCTTAAGACAATACTTCTTTTAAGGTTTTTATTTTTATCAAAAGCCATGAAGCCTAAATAGTAAATTTAATTTACATTATTTAGATTTTGAGAAAAATATTATTTTTTGCTTAGCCACAACACTGATGTCGGTGAATGATCTTTAATATTACATATTTTCTATTCGTCTCATACCATGTTCATTAGAACAAAAGCAATCATATCGATCCCGATGACATAATTTACTTGCAATTATTATATGGCCTCCCACCACTACGACCGACCATAACTGAAAAAATCATCAAATTGGATGACCAGACTACGGCCACAATTTCAAAGGCATTGCCTTGCTTTAATTCTTAATTTACTTACCTCAGTTTAAAAAATAAATTGGACTTTGTATTATTTACCATGTACAATTGTATATTACGCTATTGAATGTCTTGTCCTAATGATGATGAGTTCTACAGCGCTGCTGTATTCAATTTGTTTCGCAACGGTAACATAATTTTTTGTAGAAATGATAACCTTAACGAACAATACTACCTTAATAAAAGTCAAACGATGAAGTGTGTGGCCCTTTAAGTTTTCAAAGGATTCGCCCATTATATCGATTCGCTAACCTTGTTCGAAATGTTTTTTTTTTTTCAGAAAAACGACAATAAAATGTGGAATTACGAGAGCAATATTATTATTAGAAAGAAAATAGTCGCTGTTTGCTACTGTGTGTGAAGCAATATTTCCTTTAAAATCGTGATATTTTTTAATTGCATGAAATGAATGAAGGAGGAGTAATGGATATGGGTAGGGTCATTTGAACAAAAAGAAACTTAATTGAAAATGGAAACCAGTAAAAAGGAAGGTTAAGCAAAGGGTAAAGCAGTAAAAAAGATTTCATAATAGTAGCTCAAAAAATATAGGGTTAGGTAGTTAAGTTGTGATAGATTTAACAAACAAATAAAATATTTACCTGAAAACAAGCGATAATTAACTTAAAAACTATTTAATTTAAAAGTTGTCTGATTTTAAGCGATGTAAGATGTCTACGCTGCGCTGATTTTAGATGTCATTGGTAGCGCGAATCTGTTTGTATATTCATTTTAATTTAAATACAAATTGTCAAATAAATAGATAACTAACTATAAAGTTAGTTAGTTATAGTTAGTTTATAGTTAGTTATCTATTGTCAAATAATTTGCAATACACATACCAATCGATATGGAGAGGGGTTGGAACAGGGGCTACCACAACTATTAGTTTTTAGTCGTGGGGCAACTTAAAATCAAAAATGTTGCATGAATGAAGTTACTCTTTATGCTATTTGACAAGTTGACATGTTTTACATTCTCAGGGTTTGTGCTACCGCCAGACAAGCCTAAAATGCCATACATATTTTAATTAAGTAATTTTCATTTTATTTTTCTTCAGTAGCGCAGCGGTGGAAAATGACCAGCTGCAAGCACCACAAACTACTCATTCAGTTCAAAAAGTCATTCTTCCCTAACAACTCTACATTTTCAGTTACTGAGGTTTTAATTTTACCAAGTCGTGTGTTATAAAACAAAATAACGAACTTACCAACATATATTTATTTTTGAAAATGACCACAATCCTCAAAATATCAAAGACTAGCCGGGTTCGGAGGATTGACAAAACGGTATTTAAAATTTTAGGTACTGAACACCACAATTGTATTCTGATTGACAGTGATTAGTTAATACTCATGAATTAGAGGATAAAATAAGCTTCTGCATAATTTTGGTTTTCGCTTATATGATTGCTAGCGTCCATCCATGAAATTTAAATAAAAAATAGTCTGCTGTCCAATCACAAGGTAAAATCTAAAGTAAGAATGACACGACAGGTGTATAAGTCTATGATGACATGTCAATAATTTCCCTAAGGCTGCTTATTTAATCAGTTACGGAGACATACTTAATTATGCAATAGGAAAATAATATTTTTGCTCGCTTTTTTACACCTTCTGACCTAGGTTCAAGAAAGAGAATTAAGAGGGAACCTAGACCCGATAAATTGAGTAATGAAATCTGATTAAATTCTAATTATTTATT
>JAHZNK010000915.1:0-11877 GCA_027744615.1 Lepidocyrtus cf. nigrosetosus NNG-2020 | reverse complement strand
TATGTTTTGCATACCTTTTCCCAAGCTGTTGAATTTTCTTTGATAAGAACTCAATGCAAGACTCTACGGTAGAATCTTCTGATCCCAAATCCTTGCAAAGCCCTTGCAAGCTCTTTGTAGCCCTGGAGTAATCTTGAGATAAGGACTGAGAGTCAGCTTCTAAACGCTGGATTTCTGCCTGATAAGAACGTTAAAGATAAGCATTTCGGATAACTTAACTGTAACATGTCTTTACCTTTGAAGAAGAAAGGTCTTCATTGAGTTCCTTAATCTTTGAATTATACGAATGAACCAAATTCTTCAGTTGAAGCGTCCCCGAAAGCAAAGTCTCCTTTGTTTTTCTTTCCCTCTCAAGTTCATCCTCAACCTAATTAGTTAATCAGTGATTAAGTTAATTTACAAAAGAATTTTTAGCTTTCATACCTTCTGCAACTTCAAATAAACATGTTTCGCAGACTCTTCCACCTCCACCCTCCGACTTCTCTCCGACTCCGCTTGCTCCTTTAACACTCTTCTCTCTTTATCTTCATTATTGAAATTTGCGTAATTAGATAATTGCGCTGATAAGGTTGAGGAATCTTCCAGGGCAGAAGCGAGACTTTGGTTGGGAACACGTTCGCCAGGTCTCGTACATTTAATATTGGGGGGGTGGTTATCGTAATTAACATTGTTTCTATTTTTATTGACTATGGATTGTTGGCTTCGATTGTTGTTTGGCTTTGCAGTGTCCTTGACTGGAATATGATCTGCCGTAGATCTACTCAAGCGGTTTGGGTATTGCGAAGAGTCATTTGAATTGAATTCGCCTTGTTCTAATTGCAAAATGAGATCTTGCATGGCATTCAGCACTTTCAGATCCGTTTCTAATTTCCCTAATCGTTCTTCCAACATTTTTAAGATAAAGAATCATGCGGATTAAGAACAATTTAAATAGTATTTAAAAATCCATAAGCCAGACATGCTTTGCAGTAGAAAATGCTGAAACTATTACATTTAAATCTAAAATATAAGTAAAATTGAAAAGCTCTAATGGAAACGCAGTTAATTTGCAAGTTTAATTGAATTTGAAGCAGGGTGACGCTTCATTCATCATGAACATTTCACGTTCGATGAATGCATTTTCCAATAAAACCAGTTAAAGTTAGAATCAATGAGAAGGTGAAAGTTTTTTAAATTGGTACAAATATTCTTAGCATGTTGTATTTGGATGATAAGCTTCATTTAATCTAATCACCGATAAGTGCAAAGCGTTCATTAGTTCATGCATGTAAACATCACGTAGATTCGGGAACATTCTGTAATGGAAGTTATAATGGAAGTTATTATGGAAGGTTTATGAACTTTTTAAAATCGGTTAGTAGGTCAATGATAACTTTATTAGGCCAAATGATAATGATAAACATGTTGAGGCAGTTAAACCGGTTATGAATCCCGAGAAAAACCCTTTTCTCACTCGCATATAAATAGGCATAAAAAGCGTGCATAATTAGTTAACGAAACATTGCCCACATCTCAACTTCCGGTGATATTTCCGTACAAATGTAATTATCTTAAATTATTCATCATAATCATTATCTAAATAAGATTTTAAAGTATTTGTTTTTATTTTGTTAGCTTTGCCACATCATGGCTTCCAAACTAACAATGTTCATCCTACTGACAGGAATAAACTTAACCTTGTCTGCACCACCCTCCAAAGTTCACCTCCACCCCAGATCAAATATTGGTATCCTTCCAATTGTACAATGCCCCGAATTCTCTCCCACAATAATCCCTCCACTTCCCGGACAACATTTGGACGCCAACCAATTCATTGTCTGTGTTGGAGGACACCCTTTCATCTTCACTTGCCCCAAAGGTCTATTTTTCAACTGGTCCATAATGTCCTGTGACATTCCATACGAGCGCTCATCAAAAGACAACTCAGCTTCCTCCTCCGAAGAAGAATCCCTGGATTTGGAACATTTGGTACCTGCAGGTCCCGTGGAAGTCCCAGTCTCTCCAGTTCTCCCCGACCCCATCCCATTAGGAAAAGGAGGAAGATATCCTCCAGGTTACCCCATAACAAAACCAGATCCTTCTGGAATCCATCCCGTTCCCGTTTTACCAAGTCATCCTGTTCCTTTCCCTCCACAAATTATTCCTAGACCGAAGCCAATTCCTTATCGATATTAGCTTTGTTATTTCCTAAATAAAAATCAAACGTAATCATTACGTTTTAAAACGTTTTTTAGATACTTTATTTTCATAAAGTTCATTTGCATAGTGAAGAAACGAACACGTTTATTCTTGCTTGTATTACGACAAATGTCGTAAAATTCACTTCATTTGCATGAAAAGCCGATACAAAATGTTTTATTTTTCGACATTTTCTTCTTAGCATGCGCATGGTTGAAGCAAAAGTACATTCCTCCTTGCCTTGTTCATTAAGCCGGGATTACATGAAATTAGGTATGCAATTTATGCAAAACCTCGTTTTCGTTTGTCATTTGTCCTCGTCATCGTCCATTCCATCTTTTTTCGTCGGTTTGTCGTTTTTTGAGTATCTCGAGAAGGAAGCAAAGAGAAGGCGAGGTTGCCACCTTTTTAGTTGTCCCTGAGCGGTTGAAAAGAACTCTTCCAAACGTGAATCCCAATTAAAGTTTTAAAGTTAATTAAAGGTAATTAATTATTGTTAATTAGTGGAAATAATTATTTTTAACTGTGCAATTTTATTTTGTTGAAGGTTTTCTAGTAATTTTTCTGAATTTAATAATTAATTTTGGGTTGTTTTTTGTGGTTTGCAGCTGGTTTTAGCAAAGGTTTGATAAGAAAGATGGTAGAGGTTAAGTTGGAAGCTACGGTTGAGGGTACGGTGGAAGCTAAGGTTGAGGGCAAGGCGGAAGCTAAGGTTGAGGGTCAAAAGGTGGGGGGAGGGGGAATAGTGACGGCTGAGGTGATGTATCAGAACCAAGTGAAGTACTTTCTGTTCCCGATTAACTCCAACTTTGCGTACAAGTGTGAGCTGGGGAATGTAACGAATCCGGCAGACTTTGCTGTGAAGATCAAAACAGATTACATGGATAAATATGAAAAAGAGCTTGGAGGGTTTCTGAACTCTGCTGCAGGGGCTATCCATGCCAACCCAAAGAAGTGGTATATTAGTGCTGACAAGGTGTATACTGGGATGCCTGTTTTGGTCAGGGTGAACGATAAAGACTTAACGGATGGACGGTAAGTTGAGAAGTTGGCTGTTTAATTAATGAGAAGTTAATAATACATTATTTAATACATGCACCATTTTGTCTCCGTTCTTTAGTTCTTTGGCAAGGGGAGAGATCAAGGGCTACAGTACTCATACAAACGTTGCGGTCGTGTACATGGTGGATCATGGAGGTGTTGTGGAAAAACCTTTGGACACCTTGTATGCTGTTATGTCACCTGACCTTCTGAGAATTCCTCGGTTGGCTTTCCAGTGTCAACTTTCGGAGTATGTGCCTTCCACTGGATTACAATGGGCTGAGAAAGAAAAATTCGAACAAGTTTTTAAAGGAGAGTCGATTTTAGTCACTTTCTTGGACTACTATCCAGCTCTGAAATCCTATGATGTTTCTGTTGAGATTGACAAAGCTAATCTTGCCGTGAAACTCTTCCACGCCCATCTTGCTCAACCCGCTGAACTGACCACTTTCCATAAAGATGGTATGATTCATAGCATTTTGCATTGCATGACAATTGCATCATTACATGGATTAAAAGTAAAACGAGTAGGTAATAATTTTTTGTACTAATTTCATTAATGTTATCTTAATGTAAATGCAGAAAATATTCCCTTGTATCCCCTTGCTGACTACACTGGATGGATTGGGATGAAAGTTCTTGCATTTTCTTTGAAGTTGATGCCCAACCCTGAGGAAGGTGCTGTACGATGCTACATCCAACTTCAACCTGAACTTGTTAATGCAATTAATGAACAAATTGCTCACTACATTGGCACAACAAGGGTAATTTTTAATTTTGTATTCAACAGCGAAAAATGCATTTATGTCAGAGGGTTGATGGTTGATTATAAGAATTTAACTCATGTTTCCAATAGGCAGAAGAACGAAACAAATCTTTTAAAAAGGACCTGGGGACTCGCTGCTTGGCACTTTACGGGGGTACCGAGGAGTATTACCGGGCTTATATTTCAAAGATCACTGGTGAAAACCAATATGAGGTGTGTTATGTGGACTACGGCGATACTGCCACTGTGAAAGGAGAAGATGTAAGAAAGATGAATCGTGAATACATTTTATATTCATGCAATATATTGTACGTTTTAAATAATTTGTCTGTATCCTTTCATTTTGTTTTTGGCCATTGGTCATAACAGCTTTTGGCGTTGCCAGAGAACTTGATTGCTAAGCCTGAAGGAGCCACTGTTTGTCGGATCACCGACTTCTTGTATGAAATGCCCAAAGATATGGACAAGCTGAAAGAGTATCTTCAGGACAAAGATGTTCATGCAACGATTGATGCTTACGACCCTGCTGGTGTTGGACTTGAGTAAGTGAAATATTAATATTAAAAATATATTCATATTCATGATTTACCTAAATTTGGAGGTATAACATTGTGATTAAACCGTTGATTTCAGGGTATTCGTGTCCTTGTTCCAGCCTGACGAAGACTGGTATAGTGGAAAAGACAAGTCTTTTGCTGACATCTTTGAGATCACCCAAAAGGCTCCCATGATCAAAGACACGCTCCAAGATATTGAACCAATTTCTGAAGAGTTAAAAGCTGTGTTTCTTCAGCCAAAGTTCTCTTTAAATAATTGCTTATCCGGGCTGGATTTGATGGTGTCATACAAGGACGGCAAAGGAGGTGTTTGGGTTCAAGCTGGACCTCTGGAAAAAACCGACGCTGCGCTCCTTCGGATATCATGTGAATTGCAACTGTACTACGAGAACATAATGTTTGGTGAGGATCAACGTGCATTGTTTGAAAACAATCTGCAGGTTGGAATGTTCGTTGCTACAAAGGACACCCAAGCAGAAACTGAAGGAGATAACCCGTGGGGCCGTGGAAAAATCAAGGAAATCTCGGGAAAAGAATTGGTAGTTGAATTCATTGATTACGGAAATGAAGAGAAAGTGATGGTTAATGAGGTTTATCCCCTCCATTCATTTTTCTCTAAGGATCCTATCATGGCCACGAAAATTGCTTTTGTGGGTTGAAAATGTCATTGTTATTACCGGTAATTTCGTTACTAAATATTTACTAAAATCATTGTTGATTTTAATTTTTACAAATACCACTTACAATTAACTAGTTTAACTTTTATGAGATGATTCTTTCTTTAGTTTGTGCGTTATGATGAGGTAGAGGTAAATGGTATTTTATGATTGATGATCATATATATTATTATGCAGTTGAAAACAAAGATAATTTGTACGTTTGCTTTGTGTTTGTTGATAAATAAATTGTTTATTAATGTTTTGCGGCAGTTAAATGGTTTGTTTTGGTAATCCATATAAATAAATTATTATAAAGAGAATGGAAAATCATCTTAACTTGTGTACACATGTAGCATCATCGTACACATTTCCTATCTAGATTGTAGTTTTAGCATTATTTAAATAACAAAAATACATCGTCATTACATTATCATTAGTTAATTAACCTTCTCCGTACTGTCACTAACTAACTTTTTATGAAATCTCTGCTTTTATATGCGGCTTGGCAAAGTTCATCAATCCGTCAGCTCTGATACGATAGATGAAATGCAGTCTTTTGTTTTGAATGTAGATGATTTTTAACGCATTGAAACGGAGAATGTTAACTGAGGAGTCTTCACAAATGCCCCTTCAGTAGAGTCCCAGTTAGTGATTCTATGATTAATACTTACACGCTACTGCTGTTTGGAAACTCCTTGAGAACAACTTCAGCTCTGCTGAAACGGGATGGTAACTCATTCCCGCATTTCTTTATCACTGCTACCTGCAGCTTCCTCCCGTACAGTTGGCTTCGAAGAGCTAGACGTGATTCGGGGGTCCAGCGGTGATTTGCAGTATTGTCGCTGGCTTCTGTACCAAAATAAACGAAATTGTTTAATTGCAATAAACTCTGAAGCCTAAATGTGTTTTAAAATACTCTTACCTCCTACAAAGGCTGCCATCAGGCCCTGAGCAGGAAGTTTGCAAAAGCTTGATTGTAACGGGCGAATACTTGTGGCTGGAACGTGTTCCACTTTTCCATGGTCCAACAAATACATACTGACTGAAGTGTTTTTGGGAACAAGGACTCCATCATATCCACAAATAGCTCTGTAATGATAAATGAATTTAATAATAAATCACCATCATCATATTATCGTAAATATAACGATGATTAATAGAAAATCCGTTATAATTCTTACCGGACCCAGCACCGTTGACTTTTGGAATAGAATGCGTAGTACCCTCCAGAATATGCACCTTCTTCAATGAAGAAGTTTGGATCTCGAAATGGAGAGTGTTCATCTTCGTAAAATACTGTCATTTGTCTTTCCAAATTCTTTAGTTCTTCCATTGATGCAAGAGGCTTGATCTATAAGTAAAACAAAACACAATTGATCAGCCATATCCTCAGATACGAAACCAGTCATTCATAAGTTATGAAGGTATAAACTTACCCAAAACATTGCCGGGCTTATAACTTTGGTAATCATAACTTCACAAAAAGTCCCCAATGGAATGGTCCCACTGACAAGCATACTCTTTGGAACTTTCGGCGTCCTTGACGGAACTGGAATAGGATTGTCTCCATCTTCTCTTACTACCCGTAACTGTATATCAACTTCATGCCCCCCTGGGGCGTTCTGATTTTGATGAATGCGAATAGCATTGATGTCATCTCGAAGCACCAAACCCACGTCCAAAACTCCATGCTCGTGATGTCCAGCAACGGCGAACTGACGAAGTCTATGGAATGCTTCACGAACTCGATGATTAGCCACCTCCATTAAATGACGCCGTTGTTGAATAGGTGGACGTTCAGGATTTCGTCTTTGAAGATTGTCTAAAAATAAAACGAAAGTTAATCATACATGATTAGTTTATATTGATTTTTCAAATGACGAATGCTGTTAGGAGCTCAACTTAAATCTGCTTCATACCTGCCATTTTGCTGAGAGTGGAATTACTGATTGACTATCCAACTAATTGTAATTCTAGGTAATGCTTAACTGATTTTAAATGTTCTTTGGAAGTTTGCAGATTGTTGGGTTCGTTGTATTGCAAATTGAAAGTAAAAGAATGCCCAAGAAGGTGGCTTTAAGGCTTTCCCCTCCCAAACATTCAACTTCTTCGTCATTCAAAAAATTTTCTATTTCGAAATTGTTGCATAACTAATCTTTTGCATAGTCCACGTTAATTAATGAAGATTGACCTACACAAACTACTTTGCTAAATACCTATAACAATTAAACGAATTACTGATTAAAGTGATTGTAAAAAATGCATAAAGATTATTACTTGAACACAGTTAAGAGCAGCTGTTTAATTACAAATTAACGACAACCGGAAGTTGATTACTGTCGCAGAGGCAAAAGTTCTTAGGCAAATGTGGTTAAAATAACGTACAAAAAGTTATAAAAAATTAAGGCAAGGTTGTTCCTATCTCGCTAATCCGACTAATTAATGATATGATTAAATTTAACTATTTCCAAAACCATATGGGCCATTCACTCCAGAATTTCCTCTGGACACACACACATCTTTGGAAACCTATTCCAATTAAAACTTGATAAACTTGACTAATGAGGACACCAATTAACTATTTTTAAAGTTCAATATTTAATTAAAAGTGTTCGTCAAGTATCCGAAAGTAAATCAACTTCCGTCACTTGGACGGCAGGATTTGGGTAATTATCGCGAATGAATGTAAATGAATACATTTTGTTTAACTAACTGGGCGGGTAATTAACTTTTAACCACTCTCAACAACCTGCTAACCATCTACACACACGACATATCGATCTTTCCACACCTTAAACCTCTGTTAAATTAACTATTAAATATTTTGACAGGTTGCATTTTCTCATTCGAAGTTTTAACAACTTTCCCTCCTCATTTTTATCTTAATTAAAGTTAAATGCTCATTTAAAACTATTCTGGGGCTCTCGAGTCATATTCTCTCAAATCTTTCAATCCTTTTCGTGAGTTTCACTCTGTTATACTTTCATCTTACTCATCTCCGTCCAAGGATGATAAACCCGGCCTTTTAAAAATATCTTTTTTCTTGTAATATCCTTCACATAAGTTTGAGAAGAACTGTTATTTACGAATACGAATACGAATCCTCTGCAAAGACTTCCCTTCACTTCAGTAAAAAACTTTTGTCTATTCTGTACTGCAATTCGTTCATTTTCCTCATATAAAACAGTACAAAACTGTTCTTTTTTCGTATAAAACGCATGAATTCTGTGAGGATTTTCTCTGTATGAGTAGGATGAAAATAAGAGACAAGGAAAATTCCTCATGTGATGAACGAAAAACTGTAAAGTTTTTTATCTATTGTGTCTCGTATCTTATTTTTTAAAGATTTTTTTCTTTAAAGAGCTCTCTTCCTAGTTTTCAATCTCCTGCTGCGTCAGTTGCAATGGCTTCATATGAAAACCTTGTAGAAGGAAGAGGGATTTGACATGAAAATGACTATTATGGCTGTATAGCTGTGTGTAGGAAGCATTATGAACAAATGACGTTCTTCAGTGAAATGCAAGGATAACCTTTGAAGTACTGATGAGAATGAGTAATGAAAGCTGTTAAATAATATGGCTATGTTAGACCGCTTTATATGCAGCGCGAGAGTTTTTGTAGAATCCCTTTGTTTCCTCCAAATGTTGAAGTTTTGAAGTCTGACTGAACAATATAACCTTTAGTTTGCATGATCCTTTAAAAAACTTTGTTTTAAAATGCATAAAAAATCACTGTAGGCATGCCCTTTGCCTCCGATCTTGATAAGGCTTTGAGGTTGCTTTTGAAGCTAAAATGGGGTTACATGAAAAATTACAGGGATTTTATACGCACGACAAATATTTTCGTACATGTTAATTCAAACTGGGGATGAAGATTTGCTCTAGTTTGTGAAGTTTCATGCAAAAATTAGTTCAATTCATAGTCAGTTTGGTTAGATACCGGTAAAATACGTATTTAGGATAAAGAAAGACATATAATTTTCTGTTTAAATTAGCAAACTTAAATGGAACATTTTCCTTTTCCATACTGTTGTCTGGATTGAGATTTAATTATCAAACGCGTAATTTTAGTGGCTGAAACATACATTTGGCTGAGCTTTCCCATGCATGGTCAACATTTTCCTTTCAAATCTGCTGATATTTTATCATGAAACAAGGTTAAAATTTTGATTATCAAATCATAATAATCTGAAGCAATCCTTTTCCGGGATCGATACAAAAATTCAAATATCATTTACTATCAGCCTTGCAGAATGTGATTTCAATGTCTGCCACTATAGTTAAAAGCTCAGTAAAAAAGGTAATAACTTTTGAGCATGGTTATATTTGGATGAATACCAGCCAGCCCTATCAATTATTTTCAATTGCCACAATTCCATTTATAGCAACTGCGATGTTTTATTCGCTTTTGTGTGAATTGTTGGAATAGCTGAATCAACACAAGTCAACACACTTGTACAAGTCATATATGAATTTATATGAATAATTTTTATATGACCATTATCTACCTGTATCCTTATCAATTTTCAACAATTTAGAATATAATCCATAATAGCCACATTTTATGATCAATTTCCGTTTAGCACAGGAAATGTAAGACTGGTATTATGATAAATTCTAAACAAACTTCATCCAGCCAGACAAGAGTGAATTCAATCAGATTTATGTCATACATCCGCCAAACTGGAACTTGTAAATTCCATACCTGTCAAGCATGTTTCACAGAATTATTACAATGCTGTCATTCAACCTACTTTATACGGCAAACTTTCCATTATATTCTCACATGAAATGAAGTTATGAAGCTTATATACACCGTTGGAAATTGTGTTACGAACTGAATTGCCTATGTCACAGTTATCATAGGTAGCCGATAAGCTTTGCTTCACTTTGGCTACATATTCCTTTGCGATATGTGAGCAAAATACAAAAGATAAGCAAGTTAATTGACATTTAAAGGCTCATTTGCAGAGTTGTAGCTGAATTGATGGGAGAATTTCATAAACCTGCTCAAGATATGTGTCAAGGAGTCAATTGACTTGAAAGAAATATGAAAAGGGTTGCGGCATATTCAGCAGAATATAAAACTTCTCTTTAGTCTTTTGAGAATTGAAACTTGTTTCACTTTTCCTCCCTATTATTATGTAACATCTGCAAAATTCTATGCAATAGCTACGGCTTCTCAAATAGATATATACCGTCATGTCAAAAGCTATAGTCGGTGTGCAATGTTCAGTGTTAAATGTAATTAGTTAACTAATGAGACATTAAATTGGAGGAAGTTTAGACTGATTTTATAACAATTTTCAGTATTTTTCTATCCTCTGTGGGGCAAACAAAAGCATTTGTATATTAAAAACCCTTCCGAGAAAATTCCTGAACAGCTGTGTGTACTCTTTATTTACTTAAATTACTTATCTTAAGTAGTTTTGATAAGTGATTATCATCGGAATTTTTACGGTTATCAGTTTCTGCTTTGTAAATTGAAGACTGAATAACTTTGCGAAATTGACTGATAAATTGCAAATTTTAATATCTTGCGCCACACTATAATTAAGTGGATAAGTGAGAAGATAAGCTTTCGCAATTCTTAAAGATTCTTCAAATCAACTGATTCCAAATCAGTGTGTAAAGGGAAGTGAGTAGAACAGTATCCACCATCATAGTTTACTAATTGCAATTAACTATACATGCTTCAAAAATTTGAAACCGGGACAGGTTTGCCAGTGCCAATGATTAGTAATGAAAGAGTGATGTGGTAAACTGCTTAAGTATTAAATATTTGGCCAATTAAACTTTTAATTAACAAGTTTTAAACCAAACATCTTCCGCTAAATCATTTGTACTTTGGAAGCTTATCTTTGTTTATTATTCCGTGCCAAATAAGTTAAACAAGGCACTTAATCAACAATTTAAAAAGTCTGAACTGAATTTTGGTTAACCTTCGGAATTACTGAATTTGCTCAAAATACCTAAAAAGTAATTAAAATAGTGAATTTGAAGGCGATTGGGATTAACTGGGTTTAAAAAGACATTTACTGTGATTTTAATCTACAATTAAAAACTAAAGAGATTGGAAACTGATGTTTAACTACTTTTGACTTTCTATTTGCCAGTGTTTTAAAGAGCTTTCAAGTTTAATTGTGCATTAAAAGGAAAAAGACATTTAAATGCTTTCATCGCCATTACACCTTTAACCGGCTTTAAGAAAGGAAGGAAAATAATCCACTGCCAAAATGGTTACCGGTAAGTATTTATTTCTGCTAATTATTAATCTATGAGCGCAATTATAATAATTAATTAAGCAAGATATATATATAAAGCCATCAAGCGTGAAAGTGTACCTGTCTCGCTGTATATGTTAACAAGTTAATTGGAGTAATAATTCAGTTATATCCTGAGTAATCAAACTAACTGCAGTAGCAGTTAAATATTTACATCAGTGGGAAGCTCTCCGCAATTTTTACATTGATATAAATTAACTTTTCATGCATTAATTGTGATTACGTACAAATCAATAGGTAATTGAGTTAGGTAATTTCCCCAATCTGTTTAAGGTTTTTTTGGTTAATGCATGGTTAAGGATACATTGCTTAATTTCCTAACAATACTTTAATTGCATTTGCGTGCAAACATAAAAGCTAGTTAAGTAACCCATACCTGTCTATAATGAGAAT
>JAHZNK010000914.1:0-19777 GCA_027744615.1 Lepidocyrtus cf. nigrosetosus NNG-2020 | reverse complement strand
CCATGTGAATAAGGTTCATTATACGATGCGCTATTCAAAATTAAAAGAACTCACTACCACTGACATAATATTTTAGAAATTTTCCCACGAATTATTTCTGATTCATACATAAAACTAGCACACTTTGTACTAGAGTTTACGATTATTCGTGTTATTCATTTCATTCATATTCTCCAAGCAAAGTTTGCGTTTTTCAAGCCAATTTAAACATGCTGTACAAAAGCAAAGTCAAGAGCTGATTAACAGGATTGCATGAAAGTGCCCTAAAATATCAAAATAGTAACTGTGGGGACTTCTAACATCGTTCTGAGCCACATTCATGAGAAAGAGAAGGAGGGCACGCGTCGGTTGTTGATACAATCAAAAGCACCAACTGCCTTCCCGGCTTCCGATTATCATCGTAAACTGGATTTTTGTTAAAACAGGATGCATAACAATAAGACTACAATCCTCTCTCAAGTTCTCTTTTAAAATTGGAAATATTTTGCAATAAAAAAGAACAAAGTTAAAGCAACAACGAAATATTAAAGTTCTATTTCTTGTATGATGAAATCTGCACATTGCATATATCCACTGTTTTAAAAAAGCCGTTCGTTCCATAGAGTTGGTCTTGCGTTGCGTGTACCTCCAGACTAACTTTGAATAGCAAAATATTATTTAATAGATTAAATAATTCTCTGTGCATCTGTATCCAGAGAACGTCCTGTTTAGACTTTGTTGAAAACAGATTTTGGTGAAAAATGAGAAGAGCTCATCCGTCCGTTGACTTCCTTGCTTACTAACCGTATCAAACATGTATCAAACAAATATTGTTTCAGTGAATCTGCTTTAGTTTAAACAATCTTTAACATTTCTGTCTTGTTCTGGATTTGATCGCATATCTTTTAAGAGTACAATTCCATAATGATATTACTTAAGCAGTTCATTTTTTGGTTTCGTAATGTAATGTTTTGCTGCTTTTTGTTGCATGCGGAAATTAAATGAATCAAAATGAACAAAAGAATCACATTAGAAAGCCTGATAGTGGTATTGGCATTGTACGGAAAGACTCAAGTGACAGCAGAACAATAACAGATCAGCTTTTTTCTTAGAGCCTTGTCCAGTTAAAAGTGTATCAACTTCCTGTTTATGAGAGTGAGATTTGTTTATGGCATTATGCAAAATATAAAAAGGTTTGCGTGATAGTAAACCGTAAATTTGACCATTTTGCAAATTGCCAACCCCTTGCTTTAAAATTGCATAAAATTATTTTTATTTTTAGATTATTATACTAAGGGTATATAAGAATTTTGCTAATGGAAAGATGTAAACCTTCTTGACTAAATTTTAACGATTTTATTTGATGGTCAGTTACAAATGATTAAAATATTTGTAGGTGTGTGATTGCATGTTGCTTTTGTCAATGATTCGACATAAATGTCGGAATGCAGCCTTGAAATTAAATTTTACATGAATACTTTTCAGAACGATTGTATGCAATAAAGTTGCATATTGATACATATCTATATTACCATGTACGTCTTTAAATTTACCTTTTTTACTTCAACTCTGCAATGCTTAAAAATTAATGAATACATCATCGGAAGTACAATGAAATCAATCTTAGAATATAAATATGAGGAAATGCTTAGAATTTATTCTTAGTTATCATTTTATCTCATGTCATAAACTTAATTTTTGAATTTTTGTTCATCTGTAATAATAAGGAAATACGTATATACACTCCTACCCAAATGCAATCACAAAATTAATTTTCTTGTAAATTATAAAAACAGAATTTTTAGTGAGTTTTCATTTCCAATCTTCCTTTTTATTCTAATAGTTAAAATAAGGACAATTTTACCATTAAATTTGTATGAAAATATGAGCATACTTGTTTACTAATTACCATTTAGTAATACTATTCCAAGTTCGACATTATTTTATAAGCAAGAGATGTTTATAATTAGATTTTTGAATAACCTCTTGTGTAAAGTGCAAGCTGCTAACAAATTTCCGTTTTAATATTGAAAATCGCATGACATATAAAGTTTCTTGATGAAAAGTACATTAGTTGACATTGAATTTTGTACCCTAACGATTTAAAGTGTTAGCTTAATTGCGTTTACTAAATTGTATTGAAAGCATATTTAAAATTTTTTTAACTCATATTTGTTTCGCTCTTGAAGATCCCTTGAAATGGCTCGGACTAGTACTAAAACATTTTAGATTATCAGATTATGTATAACCTTCAGGGTAATATATTTTCCTTAGATCGATTGCATGGATTATATTATTACATAATCATAAACTTAAAATGTGCAATTTAAAGGAACATTGGAATTTGTTAGTTATTTAACGATTTCGCTCATTTGATATTTACTTTAGTAGCAGTTAAAAATTGCAAACAGATAACTAAAGTATTTCTTCGTAAAAACGAATATTCTTTTGTACTATCTATTCATTACCGTTCATCCATCGACTCAATTACAGTTTACAAAAATTGATGACATTGCTGTATGGAAGCATAATATTAGACAAAAATTTTGGAAAAAGATGTAGCTATAAGAATGGATTGTTAGAACATGTTTCATTTTTGTCGCTTTCCACAAAAGCCTGTTCTAACATATGCAAAAAATATTTCAGGTTAAATTATCGTCTCACGAATTTTGTTCCTGGTTATTATACCCATAGCAGTGCTCATTCTTACTTCATTAAGACTTACACAAAAGTTTTTTAAAAAAAACTTTGACATTGAGTATTACAAAGTCGCACAATGCTAAATCCAAAATCCAACTAATGAATTAACAGTAAAGATTTGGCTTTGTTCTCTTTTTTAACAATGGATCATCCATCTTGCCCAATTAGCAAATTAACAAAAATGAGTTTTGTCATTACGACGGTTTCAATTCACCAAATACAGGTAAAAAGCAATTTTTTAGCAGTCAAAAAGCAGTTTTTTGTTCATTACCTTTCCTAGCCCTTTTCTTTATTTGCATAAAAACAGAATTGCTCGCTTGACGAAATTAATCTAAAAACTATGCTAATGATGACATTTCATGTGTTTTCCTAGTAGCTTATAACTTTGACTCTAACCTTTCTGAAAAGAATAGATAATCTGGCGTGGTGAAAAAGAAACCAAAGTGCACAATAAGAGTCTATTTGATTTCAAACTTACCCAATGAGTGATATCCAAATATTTGAATGACAAATTTCAACTTCCAAAATGGAACAAATTGGGTACTTCACTTTAAAAATGTTTCTTAAAGATCAAATAACTTTCACTGGTTTTTACCACAAAAGGTTTTTATCATATGAAGTAATATGTGATGGGTGTTAATTTTTGATGATAGCATATTTTAGTCGTAAAATTTAAGTACCCGCACATTAAATGTATTTACAAATAGTTTAAACCCAAACCCCAGTTAAATATTATAAAATTACGTAAAATATGTATATGCTATGTCACAAAAACTAAGCCTATCTCTTCAAGGTTTTGTATTTTTCCAACAATAAGTCACTTCACATGATTTGAGAAAAACACCCCAGGAAAGAGAAAAGCTAGTCTATGAGATTCACAAAAATAGGGAAACGTTTTTCCACTGAAATTAAAAGGTTAAGCTGTTTCATATAAATGCTAGTACTTTGAAAATCAATCCTTTCTCATATTCAGGTAAAAAATCCGGCTAAAGCAGCCACACACAAACCCTTTTCACTTTACAGACCAGGCAAACTCGGGCTTTGTTGAAACGTTGAGGCTTTCTATTTGACGTATTTTACGAGCACGACAGATGGTTCAAGTCATAAAGATATCTTTACGGGTTTCCTTGAGTAAGACACACCAGTAACAAAACATGAGAAACATTTGTTTCTGTTTTTACTAACCAATGTTCTAAATAACATAAGATCTTATTTCTTGGGATGTTAGTTGACAAAAAGCTGTGTAATGATTTTAGATCACTGATGGCAAAGAATTTAAAACAAAATGACAAGAAGAACACAGCAATCAACTGGATAGTTAAGAACTGGTATTTTTTAAATCCTAAGCTTTTTTTAGATAGAATTGTCAAATTGTTGCATAAGATGTATTTACAAATCCCTGTCACTTTTTTTGTTCACTATTGCTAAATGATGGACAATGGATTTTCCAATATCTCATCACTGATCAATAGGAAATGCAATTACGTCCTGATCTTCAGTGGCCATCCGCTTCGCCTGATCAAACTGAACTGGCATGTGAAGCCGAATAAAAGTAAGAAAAATGGAAAAAGGAAGTAAGCAGTAGTCCTCCAATTCCATCCGCATCATCATTATCATATCATTAGTGAATATAAAGCATGAAGCTATTTTCTTTTAGTTAGTAAACAAACCATTGCACGGTTTTTACATAAAATGTATAATAAAATCTGAAACTGGCAATGATAGCAACGCTATTCCACATACTCATATGTCTCCATTCACACAGTCCTCATTGTATTTTAGTTGAAAAAGCACATTATCCAAATCTAACATTTATCAGATCACATTCACAAACATCTTTGAGGAATAGAAGAAAAACAAAATGAGCATGACAATGTTACCCAAAAGGACGGATAGACAGGTAGATACATCGCGTCAAGGCACGAAGACCCAACTCGACAGTGAAATATTCTTTTTAAGAACAGAAGTGGAGAGGGACAAAAAGGAATGACGATGCGACAGGCAATATTCTTACTTCTTCCTCCTTCTTTATTCTTTTCATGAATTTTTCAAGACATTATTGTGTCTCTATGTATGTATACTTTTGCTGTTATTATGCGTATCATCATTCTATTATGCATTATCATCATGCTAACCAATAACAATTTCTTACCTGAAGTAACCATATACCTTTGTGCACATGTAGTGCCTGAAAAAGCATTTTAGTTATTATTTAGAAGTTGGTGCCATTGATTACTACAACTAACGCACTTTTCTGTTTTTTCACTTGTCTTTAACATAATCATGTAACTGCCAGAGTACTGATGATGTCACAGTTTTTATACAAAGTTGTGCTGCAAGCACAATGCGTAAAAATAATACGAAAATTAATCTTTAGCAGAAAAGGAAAAAAGACCTTTGCATATCGTTACCGTTTTCAAAGGAATAATTTTACAATACACTTGCTCGATGTAAATTTTTTAGAGTGACAGATGAAGAGTAAGATTATTATTAATCCTCAAAGCGTTTTATGCTGCTGAGCAGTCACTTTGCATTAATAATGTTCAAGAGAGATGAGAGAGAGCGACGAATGTACGGTGTTCATGTCGATCCTTTTCATAATAATCAGTATATTACGAATATCGTAATTTTCAAAATGTAGCTTTTATAATACTTTTTCTGTTTCAATTGAAAATATTAAACTATAATGACAAGATCCTTTCTTTCCTGGGCAAAGCATTTATTTACTGTACGCTTTGTTTGTCCTTCTAACAAAGCGTTCATGAATGTTGAATGCTTTCTGAAGCTGAATGGAGAAGCCGGATAAATTACAGTGTGTTGCCTACATCTCACAATTCTGTGTGCTAACCATTCTAGAACAATTTCTAGCTAATATACTTTATTTGTCGTATATTTATAAAACAATTTTCGTTTTGTTGGATGCTGCAAATCATTTAAAGTGTCCTATACTAAATTAAGAAAACCCCTTGATCATGTTAACAATAGGAGAGAATGCAATAAAAGACCTTCTATCAGCGTCTCTTTTAAAATTATCAGAATGCGGCAGTTACTCTTCAAATTGCAAGGGGACAGTAAGATACACCTGGCATGTTATCATCATCATCATCTATAAACTGCACGAGCACGTCCACATTCTCGCCTTCCCGTCTTTTTCATGGGTATTTTGCAAGGTAGACCAGTTGAAAACGCGTATGCAATGTCATTAAAAAGGTTGTGGCTGTAATCAAACGAATTTTATTGACTGCAACATCCCTAAAAGACATTCCTGTCGCTGGAATCTTTTTGTACTAAAAATATATAAAAATATTGATGATTCATGCATTGTTCATTTTTCTAGAAAAAAGATTGAATTGGAATTTCTATTGCATAATAACAACATTGGAGTACTAAAAAGGCTTTGCGATTCGAATTAAAACATTGCTAATTTATAGTTAAGATTTCATCCTTCATTGCACAAAAATATTTTTATTTATGTTTTGATTTATATATGTACTTATCTTTTTGAAGTTAACATAGAAAATAAATTTGATTAAAGTAAAATTGTTAACGATTTGTTAACTGTTTACTCATTAGCGACGGTGAAGAATGTTTTGATAAAACTAAAAATCGTGGGATTTCGTTATATGAAGACTAGTAATATGAGGACGGATTATTAGGCATTATACAATATGTAGCTCTTCTTTTATTACCTGAATTACACTAGCCATAGTCTCAATGATTGATCAAAGCTATGCGAAGCAATAAAATCCATCAATCTTTTTACGAAAAAGGCTTCAAAATCTATTGAAGTCATAATGAAAAACGACTATTTCCTACTTCCTGACTGCTTCAAAGCACACCATCCATCCCATCAACTCGGCAAAATTTTGCTAGTCACTGTACAGTCTGAGGATTACGTTATCCTGCAAAAAACCTTTTTGTTCAACAAATAGTTACCGAGTGAATTTTTGGCGGTAGGATGAAGTCCCTTATCAGCTTGGCTGTGAGTAAAGACTCAACCGAAGTAGAGAATAGAAAAGTAGCAAATTTCCTTTTAAATAATGCATTGCGGCAATTTAGCTCTTAACTTTTATTCCAAATTCATCGACTGAATAAACAAATCGATAGGATACGTAATTGCATCGGGAAGCTTGCATATAAGTAAAATAATATATTTCTGGCCTCCTACATACCTCCACATGATTTAAATTGAACATTGGCAAATTGTTAAGGTTTCAGAGTAGTGGTGCGCACAAAAGATTGTAAAAACATCAAATGTGAACCTGTCATTCAATCCTTCTTTTGTTGGCTGGCGTGGATAAGATTGATTAATCATTTTTTCTATGCTCTAGTCATTATAGATATACGCACAACCCAGCGTTGTTGCTACCAAAAAGCTATTAATTTAATTAAATGAGTATTGATAAGATCCATTATTGTACATGAAAAATAGGAAAGTCTGACAAAAGAATTTAATAACGTCCCCAATTATGCCAGGATGTTGTTAGAGATTATTTGCTACTGTTTGCTCTTGAAAAGGAAAATGGAATCGTTCCTTCAGCTAATAAACTACTGTTCAAGAAGGTAACTTGTCTTCGTCACATGCGACAACTTTTTTTATCAGATGCCCTTGGAGTGCTCAAATGTCAACTCGCAAATTATGTAGTGATCTCATAAACGTATATTAATCAGATGTACACCAATAATTTCAGCATTTAATTGTTCCTCATTCCTTATTTGATTTGATGCGCTTTGTTTTTCCTTACATGTAATCTATAAACATTTATGTTCCTGAAATAAGACTGACTGTTCATTTTAGAACAGGATCTCCAGAAAGTTTTCATAAAATATGTCTCTAATTTGCCAGAAGCACATGGTTTGCTTGAACGACTGCCCAAAATCTTTAGTTTAGATAATTTTTTTGTAATTTGACTGATGATTAAAAAACTATAAAGTAGCGTGCAAAGTAAACATATTTCATGAATTACCCAATGTTTATGCTAATTTGCAATAAAATTAATACAAAACGTGTTTTCCAGTTTGCCATCAGCATCAACGGCAGTGATATCGCACCGCAGAATTGAATCACACTCAAGGGATAATAAATTTTATAACAAGTTTTTTCTTTCCTTGAAAATAGCTGTGCAATAGACGATAATAATCTTTTGGACAGTTTTTCTTTTGCCACCAATTATTTTAAAGCAATCCTTCTCCATTGCTTGATTCTTTTCTATCAATAAAGCAACTATGCACATGGTAATAAAAACTCGCTGACAAAAAACATATTTGGCTTTTCGCAACTCACTTCCTTCTTTATTCTATTGTTCCAAATGTTTATGATCAGTAGCAAACTCTTTACCATTCTTGATTATATTTTAAAAGGTTTGTTCGTTTACATCAATTAAGCACGATCCTGAATAAATATTTTTATTACGTGAATATAAAAGGCCAACAAACAATTCAAATTATTTATAAAGACTCATCACTTCTTCAAACGTCTTTTAAAATTTGAACACGTACACGTAGAGCATTACTATAATTCTCTGTAGCATCTTTGCCTGTGTTGGTTCTTGCTGATTTGATTCAATAAAATATTACCCTCGTGTAAAATTACCATCTTAAATAAAATGCGTATAGAAGAAAACGCAATCAGAATCTTCTTTCCAAAGTAGCTTTTTTAGTCCAGCCAATTTTTTAGTAAAAGACCGGCGAGCTGTTTGTTAAACTTGTAGTAAATACCTAGAGCATCAGCGTATTTGGAGAAACTTGAAACAACCAAGCAACAAAATAAATTGCAATAAAATTATGTACGACTTGCATTAGGTGAAGCTATTTTAAATTTAAAATTTTCTTTTAAAGCTTTCCATTGTAATAAAATGTGTATTTTAATGATTTCCCTTCTTTAGAAAATACGACTTATGAATAAAACAAGGATAAAAATTACTATTCCGTTTCCTCACAACAATATATAGCCCGTGCGGTGTGTGCGTGTGCATGGCTTTTTTAAAAACTTGTACTCTACTCCTCCTCCCACACCAATTTTGATTCTTAAACTAAGTTTTGCTGTAAATAATCTGGTCTCATTTCATGAGTTTTCGGTGCAGCTGCTTCCGCTTTTTCTGCTCGTTGGATTATGCATGAGTTTGGTAATAATAAGATGAGCTACTTAAGATGATGAGGATGAGAGCGTGATAACGTTGTTGGTGTTGACCTCGACAATGGAGAATAATAATTTTAGCCGGTCGTGCATTTAAATAGATCAACTTTACGAGTTTCGTAGTGCGTAGCATAGCATTAGTTAGATTCAAGCTGTTGCAAGATGAGGTGGTCGGTGGTGGTGGCGTTGATAAAGTGATGATGGGCATGGTGTTATAGTTCATGTTGAGATGATGACTGATTGGAATCCTCTGCTGCTGGGCAGATGTGATTGAGAGTGACAAGAAAGTTTACATTTGTAATCTATGAAATGATGGAATGTGCCTATCTCTGCAGCAAATCTTTGGTTGTTAAGAACATTCTCCTCTCAATTCAAAAAATGAAAGGCCAATAAAAAAGTTCAAAGTATTTTTGATAGTTCTTAATGCCACAAATTTAAGTTTACCTTTGCATTATACTTATGTACAATGTTCAAGTTTAGTAAATAGATTTTATTCCACCCGTTCCATGTTCCAATTATGAGTAGGATTAATCATATCTTAAGCAGAAATGTTGTTGAAAGCTTTTGAGGTAAGAGGTAAAGGTGGCACGCGTTTTTATTAGTGCTACGGATTGTTATGAGAGCTTTTCTATAATGATAGTAGAATTAGTTTAGCATGAAAGCATTAAAGAAATGACACATTGACACTTCCGTTGGTTACGGTTATATCAGAGAAAAGGAAATGAAAGGAAGTTACAAAAAAGTCTCAGTGATTTTAAGAGTAAAACAAAGACCTAATTTCACAAAGAAAGGAATTAGGTCGATCATGTGTAAGCTAAGTAATGTCAATTTGTCAAAGCATCCGCTGTAAGGTTTCAACTTTGGATAATTTAAACTTAAAAATTCATTTTTTTAAATAGAATACAAAATGGATTAAATAAAATTAGTTAGATTTCAATCCTGTGATTCATGAATGAGGTTTTTAGGAGTTCGCAAAACATGCAACTGTGTACGCATCAACGTCAACTACATTTATTAAGCACAGACCACTTTCTCCGCTATATAATACAACTGTACACTAGCTGGAAATAGATAGGTTCATGAGATAATAGAATAGTAATGGTGTACCCTGCCCAGTTCTTACAAGGTTTCCATCCCATCATCTTCCTTTTCATTCATTATTTAACATTGTGTAGGGCTTTGGCCTCTACGTTTCGTGTGAATAATGACCCGCACGTGAACCTATCCTGTCAAATTTTACTTATTCACTAAAAAGCTTCAAATAAGCCACAGAAAATAAAAAATTGTTTGCGAACGCTGTTTTCTCCTATGCAAATTGGATTTTCTTCCCTTTTCAGTGCTCACATATCTCTACAAACATATTTGTCAAAACGTTGGTACTCCAGTACAATAGACTAGTACAAGTATTAATTTAAATTTACTATTATTTATCCCAGTACTATTTGAACATTAAACCTACTTGCTCATTTCCAACAATTTGTACATCGTTTTTCTTCACAAAATCCTGTCAATTCCTTTTGTTTCCATTCTAACAATAAATCTCCCAAATAGACAAAAAACTGCTTTTTATGGAAATAGTTCAAACAGAAATGGTGGGGTTACATGAACCTTATCTTCAAAACGAGCTTCATAATAGATGATACCAGTATATTTAGAGACATATGAGGAAATATCTATTAGAGTATTGATTTGACCTCATAAAAGTTCATCATTTAGATTAAACCTCAAACCTTGAGCTATTTTATGCCGTAAATGTACACAGTATTTATTTACATCACTTTTCTACTTTACATTTCCTGAACACCTTCAGTATAGATTCCGGGTCGGTGTTATGTTACTTTTTATATTCTGCCATGGAGTCACTATTTTTGCTTCCTATATGAGCCTTTCTATTACTTCGGTTTTGCTAAATATGATACGCACGCATATCATTACTTTCCTTGATTCCTTTTTTCCGACTTTTTTTTAGCTTTTATTATTGAGAGTGACTCAAACTAAAAGAAGGGCGTGCATTTGCTTTCACTTACGATTAGTTTTCATATAATATAAGGAAGCAGGGCATAATAAAGCTTATCACGGTTTTGCAGGAGGAAAAGTCTTTACAACAGATAAAAATATCGTTATTAACTTTTTTGTATAGACTTTTATGTTGAAAATGTTCAATGAGTGAAAATTTTATAACCCTGTTGTGTTAAACTATTAAATAATTCTTGAGCTTATCAAAATAGCAAATTTACCTTATGGTTAGTTCTGTTGTACTTTTCCAAAACATACATACATACAATACGTTAAGGAAATACAAGGATATTACATACAAGCCCACATCAAAGTAGCCTTTTTCTTATTCAGTTAAACTTAAAGTTTTTTTGCGACAGTAAAATATTATGCAAGCATAAAAATTAAGACAATTAACAAGACGCAAGATTTTATTCGAATCAAACTTTCAATTATTTCAATATTATTATTAACTAAAAATTAACTTTGCATGCATTTTATTAGCTGAAATAATGTAATGTAATGCTTTTACATTGCTTTCTTAATGCAGTCTTGAGATAGCTTGTACAATTGTTCCTGCAGACAGAGATCCTCAGAAATTTTGCTTGGATTTCTACATTGTAAGTTTGAAATATAGCTTCCTCCTTTACCTTCCAGCTTTTGAGAGATCGCAGTGAACACAACTACTTCTGAGCCTTCATCAATGTTCTAAAAAGTAAAAAATTATTTTGATTAATAAGATTCAACGATGTAACATAACACACCTTCTGGGATTTACAACGGAAATTTACCCTAAAGAATATTTTCATCATTTGTGTCATCCTTCCAATGAAATTAAGAGATAAATATAGATCCGTAGGTATAACGCCTGGGTGCAGCACGAAACAACTCACGTTTGCCCCTTCAGCTTTCAACTTTGAGTTTAAATGCTTTGTGGATAAGACCTGACATAATTTAGATCCGTAATATGCACAAAAAGCGGAGTATACTTTACTGTAAATGAGTTACAAAAAGAAGCTAAAGAAGGATATTAACAACAATGCAAATGCGTTTTGTTAAAACTTACGGATTAGGGATATTCAAAATATCTTGCTTGAAAGAGCCAAAATGTGCCAATGAGGAAACATTAATTATTCTGCAGTCAGTTTTCCGTTTTGTGGATTGAATTTTTGGCAAAAGTTGCTGTGTTAAGAAAAAGTGGCTTAAGTAGTTCACTTGAAAATGAGATTCAAACCCGTCCTCGGTTAATTCAAAAGGCTCGAACATGATTCCAGCTTTTAAAGTTTGCAATCAAAGACTTGTTGACATTTCATAAAGGGCTTACACGTTCTATTTTTAAAGGGTTCACATCTCCTGTTGTACCAAACTCTTACCGTTATTTATCAGAATGTCAATTCGGTCCACATTCTTTATCACATTTTCCGCAAATATTCGAACAGACCTTAATGATTTTAGATCAAGATGAAAGCATTTGATTTTTCCTAGGACAAGTCCAGAATCTCTAATCTGGTCAAAAACCTTCTCAGCAACAGAAGGATTTCGGACTCCTGAGTGTTATATGATTTATTATACATTGCTATTAATACAAAAATTTGAAATATTTTGAATGGATCGATTTTTCTTACCAGCAACAATGTAAAAATCTAAACGAAGAAGTTTCTTTATGACTTCCAAACCAATCCCCCTGGCGCCACCTGTGCCATATATAAACGACATTTAGTATATGAATTTGGTAGAATTAATGCAAGCTTTTTTTGTGGTTACCTGTGATTACTACAGTTTCATTGCTGTGTTTTGCTAAAGCTGTTTTAAAAATACCGAAAATGCAATAATTAGTTTTACCTACATAATACTATTTAGATGTCCATAAGTGTTTTAGTTTTGATTATATCTAAACACGCGCTAATATTATTTAAAATGTTTCAAATGAATTGCATACCTTCGTAATTGAATTTTTCAAGTTTGCAGAAAAATGGACTCTCGTCTAAAAAGGAAAGGAATCCAAGCCACAAAGATGAAATTATTCCATACCAAACGAAGAAACAAAGTCTTTTTATAAACGATCCAGGAACAGAATGATGGGACGTTTTTGCAGCATTTGGAGCAGCCATGTTTTTTATTTTCCACTTTGGCACAAAAAAGAAATACTTGTTCTAAAATCGATTGCGGTAATTTTTAACCCCCACTTCTTCACTGATCTGGTTGGTAAACAAACAACTTATGCGAATCATCCTCCAAATACTCCTCCGGTTCAGTTCCATGTGCGTGTTAGTAACGCAAGGAAAGGGCTGCCACCATAAACCTTCCAGTTGCTGTTGTAGGCTTTTGAAATTATTTTGTTCTATCTTAAATATACATGCTTGTGAAGATGATGTTGATGATGAGGGTGTTAAAAGAAAGCTGTTGCTGCTGCTGGAAAAAACATCCATTTTAATTAATATTCAATCTTGTCTATAATTTTCATACAAAATGTACAATCTTTAGCCACATTCACTTTATACACTTTGCTGTAGGAAAGCTATTAAACAAAAAATGTTCTTGATATCTTATGTGTACCAAGTTAATGCTTGATTGTATTTTCGGCAGGCTGGATTATAGTGGAACTAACATCACCAACCACGACGACGACGACGACGACATGTCCGAAGAATTCCAACAACTTGCTACATGATAGTTATTGCAAAGCACAATATAAGAAATGCAATTGTGTAGAAAAAGGTGAAACACATGAAGTGATATTACACACTTTAAACTAAATTTTATGTTGGTATATGTATGGCAGGTATAATATGCGGCCAAGATAAGCATTGTATTGATTATTTTTAATACAAAACTGACCTTTTCTTCTTTAACTAACTAGGTAAAGGATCCGTAAAAAATATTTGTCATATACTATAATACATAATATTTGTAGTCGTAATCTTGGATAAGAAAATTTGAGACCCTTGTGTTTTTCATTAGCAAAATACCTAAATTATGATTGACAGGTTTTATCAACGTAGTTTCAGGCAAAAATATTTTTACTAATAATGTTTAGTTATGTAACTACTTTTTAGTTCATGTAACTGGACAATATCAAAAATAAATCAGGAAAATTAATGACTTTTCTCAAAACCAGACGAAAAATTTGTTAATATATAACTGGAAATATGTGAAACAAGTGTATTTTAAAGAAATGTTGCTTATCAAGAACCCATCAACCCCTTCCACACTGTTAATCTCAAAGCCTGCATTTTGTGACTGCACCCATTGCACTCTTGAAACTACTAATTAAATGTAAACTACAATTTAGATTTAAAGTACAAAAGAAAAATGTGTTTATTTATATTTAACGAGATTCACATTAATTAACTTTGGAAGTTTACAGAGAACGGAGCAAGGTTTTTGGGTTCACTCAGAGTTCAACGAGTAAAACTTAATACAATATGACACACGTACTTTGCACAAATTCAATCGAACCCAAGTTTTGGAGATCCAGGACAGACGAGAGTTTAGTTGGGGGCTCCAACAGAACGTTGTTCAAAGTGGTTCTTCAATAACTTGCTTATACTACTGCAAAATTAGGTAATATTTAGTAAAATCTGGTAAATTTATTGTACATTTGAAATTAAAATGTTTACTTACTTTATAAAATTAATTCTTGTACGATTGATATAAGTAATGCTGGTATTTTTTCACTTAAATATGTTCTTGATCTTTCACAGCGTACAAATATGGAGGGCAAGGAAGAACTTGGGCGATCACAATGTGCGTAATGTGTTATGTCAAGGAAATAGTAATAAATGAGATGTGATTTTAATGACTTATCTACACTTACACAAAACATTATTGCGATCACTGCTGAATAAATTGTGTACAACTGAATAAAACTTTTTTAGGTGTGTCGTTGGGTTACTGGGTACGAATTAAGAATAAATCTATTTCAATTAAGATTATGTCAAAATTTAGAAAATTAAACTTATCACAAGTTTCAATTAGGTTGAATACACGTTCATATAGGTACGTAATATTTGACATTGGGATGCGTAAGTTTGTATAAAAAAGATTTTGCAGTATATTTGATTGAATTGCAGTTGATTCTTATTTGCAGACTACTCAGCAGTTAATTGAATAGATCTCTCCCAAAGTTGGTCTTGAATTTCAAGATTGTCTGCTTGTGGATTCGTTCCTTTTACTTTCCCACTTTCAAAATATTGGCCTCCTTCATTTTTGGCTATTTCAGTGGTTAAAACTGGATACAAAACTGTGTTGGCTGCTCCATCAGTAGTCTGCAAATGGTATTTTACACGACAGATGTATTTTATAACTGGCATGAAGAACCGTGCAATTAAACCCAAATCCCACCATAGATTTGTCGGTATTTCTCCAGGGTGAACTGCATAAGCCAAGATTTTTTCTGATTCTTTCTGAAACTTTCTTTGCAATGTCTTAACATGGATAACTTGGCACAATTTGGAATCAAAGTAGCATTTTGCTGCACTGTATACTTTGCTGCATCAATTAAATAAAGTAAGTTTTACATCATATTACATAATATTAGTGCAATTTAGTACAGCGTATCTATTATCCTGCTACTGCTACGATGTATCACTAGTTTTTGATAAAGGTATAGTATAAAAATGCAAACCTTGTTTCCAGCTCGTCAAAATCAATTCTGCCACCCCTTTGTGAATGCGAAGTTGTATTTACGATGTGACAAGGAGCATCCTTCCTCAATGATGTTTCTTTTATCCGCGGTAGCAGCAGATTCGTCAGCAAAAAGTGACCCAAGTAATTCACCTGGAATTGACTTTCATAGTTGTCTTCAGTCTTTTCGTAAGGCACATTCATTATCCCAGCTAAAGCAATAAAAAATGGATTTTTGTTTTAATTAGAATGATGTATTTCATCCATGATCATGTATAAGTTTTGATATAAGCTTTTACAGAAATACCATTATTAAGCAGCAAATCAATTCTGGAACCCTCTGATGAAGCCAAAATTTCCAATGCAAAGTGCCTTACTGAATTTAAGGATTTAAGATCTAACTGCAGCAATTTTACATGGCCGGATCTGATGCCTGATTTGCGAATTGCTGCAACACCTTCTTTGCTGGCAGAAATATTTCGCACGCCTGTAATAAACAGGTTTATTCAATTAAAGTACTAATTTTATAATATTCATATACATTTTGTACTAAATATTAGCATTGTTTAAATAAAAACAACTTGCCTAAAATAACGGTGTAATCCAATTGAAGAAGCTTTTTTACTATGTTAAAACCTATTCCTCGAGGTCCGCCTGTCATTACAGCAACTTGCCCAGTTCGTTTTTCCAATTCTGTACATTTAAATACAAGTAAATATTATTTAAGATACAGAATCGCATTACTTATAATATGTAAATTCTAAAAAATCTCACTTTCAAAGTCAAGATGAGGGGTTTTTATAAAAATATCCTTAACAAGGTCCACCAATGCAATGTAACTTCCACAAATAAGTAAATACCAAATTTGTTTGAACAGTCTAGCAAAGACACTTCCGGGTGGAGGATCCCTTACATTTCTTTTCTCAACGTCTCCGGTGTTGTTATTTTGGGATTGTTCAGTGTTACTCATTTTGACTGGCGTAGATTGCTTTCGCAATGACATTTTGTTTGGATTTTGCGTTCAAGAAAATGAATTATCCGTATTTCTTTTCACAACTTCAAACATGGCTTCCACATTCTTTTACCTTGACTTTAAAACTACTGCTGATTTCATTACACAATCCTTAATCACTAAATACAATTACAATTGAATGAATGATTACGCATTATTATGAGTAAGTAATAATGGTAGAGAATTCACATAACGCAAAGTTATACAATATACTACTGGGCACCTGCCAACAATGGCAACACGCACAGACAGATATTTAATAAAAAGACAGATTCAGACTAAACAACCAGTTTATATTCGCTGAGAAGTTATCTAAAATGCTTAATGTACATAACTACATAAAACTTCACTTTTGAAATACATAGCATGAAAATATTATACATTGTACTGTGTAATTGTTGTTCAGCCTGTTACGGCAAGCTTGTATTTTTTCAACTTCCGTATAGTCTTGACCACATAGTAGGTATATTACGTACCCTTAAATTTCAAAAACGATTGCATGCAACGTTATCATACCATACCTGGCTTGGTGTTATGAGCTGTTGGTAATAAAAATATTGGCAAAACTTTCTCAAATCCCTTTTGCGAATTGGTTGTGTATTGTTTTTGTTTTAAATTGCATGTAACATGTCCCTCACCTACCTAATATACACTCATCGATATAAATGAAAAAATATTTACAAAATTTTATGCTCTATTGCTATAAAAGTATTAATGATTTATGTAATATTTATAAGCATAATATTGTGTTTTATATTATATAATTGATAATAAAGGTGACGTAGGCAGTCATATTTTTTTGTCGATAGCCACCAAACAAAACATTTAAAATTAAACCAGTTCGCTTTAAATCTGTATTCTCTCTTCAGTATAAGTTATCTTACTGAATTCGCTAATGTTAACTCTAGTTCATTAATTGATGATGGTGAATACAGTCCCATTTATGATATCAAAAATCTGACGTGTTAGTACTAAATGCGTAAATTCAGTCTCCTTATCAGATTATTAAATTAAGTATTGTACATACATTCCTGTAGTAATTCATTTTTGCTTAATTGGAAGATGATAAACCATATCGTGTATGAGTATTGTACGCATATAATATTTACTTTCAACTTTAGTAATAAAAGTGACTTTACTTCCATTCCAAAAATGTATCCAATCATAGATGTAGCTTGACAAATACAGTAAATTATTATTAGCGACCCTGTTTTTAACATTTTTGATTACAGAAAAGTATTTATAGGTTAGCCCCGTCATAATTAAATTAAAAATTATCTTGATTACTCAGAGATATTTTCTAATTAGCTCAAAAGATCTGCCCCAAAGTCGTTGTTGAGTGTAAGGATTTGTTGCCTCCCAACTGGGAGTAACAGCTTTCCCACTTTCAATATAAATCCCGCTTTGGTTTTCGAATTCGGGAGAAAACACAGGCCATAAAATTGAATCCGCTGCATTCTCCAAAGTCTGTTCAGGCAGGAGCATTGAAATATTCGTGTGATTTTATCAAAAGGTGTTAAATTTTAATGAGTAGGGTTGAATAATATAAGAAAAATTACTCGACAAATCAAGGTTCCAAAAATAGCACCTGCGCCAATACTTTCCCAAAGATCTACATTAATCATTCCTGGATGTACAGCATAGCAGTGAACATTTGCGCCTTCCGTTTTCAATACTCTGTCCAAAGTGAGCATTGTCGTTACTTGACACAGTTTTGAATCAAAATAGCATTTCATTGCGTTGTAGGTTTTGCTGACCAAAAAAATCAAAAAAAAAATCAAAGATCAAAAATCGACGTGGTTAATAATGTATTTAGTATAAGATTTAAAAATAGCATGTTTAATTGCTATAATTATTAATTAGAAAACCTTTTTTCCAATTCAAGAAAATCCAATTTTGAGCAAAAGTGAGCCACAGAGGACACATATATGATCTGACAAGGAAGATCTTTAGCCTTACAGGTATATTTCATTTTTTCCAGGAGCAAATTAGTCAATAGGAATTGACTAAGGTAGTTGATTTGGAAGTGACACTCAAAACCATTGTCACTTCTTTCATATGGCGCGTTCATGATTCCAGCTAAAAAGAAAATTAATTTGTTTCTTTAAAATACATCCTTGCATAGATTTAATTATTGTAGCTTCTATTATTTAAAGACATTTCCAATACTGTTGCAAATCAGCATATCGATTCTAATTGCTCGCTCATGAACCGCGTCTGCAAATTTAGTCACAGATTTTAAAGATCTCATGTCTGTCTCAATTAGCTTTAAATTCTTTGTCGGCAAGCCCAACGCTTTCAGTTTGGATATTTTCCTTTCACATTCTTCAATATGTTTTATACCTGCAAGAAATATTAAATTGGAAAAAAGAATGGGATGGATATTATTTTCTTTAAATTACATATTATATACAATGTCACCATGCATAATTTTACCGACTATTACGGTGTAGTCCAATTGTAGCAATCTTTTCACAATACCGAATGTAAGACTTCTTGGGCCTCCGAATATCACAGCAATCTGTCCCGTTTTACTTGGAATGTCTTTAGTTAAAGAAAATGACAAATAAAAATTAAATTTTTAAATCCAGAAATAGTATAGGTAACTTGGAAAAAAATTAAACACTTTTAAGTACCTTCAATAATTAATTCTGGTGGCTTTGTCGTCCAGTCTTTCACTATTAACAAAACCATGTAAATAATGCTGACGATGCCATCATACCAAATTGATTTAAGAAGTCGATGAAGCCATCCTCCAGGAGGTTTCTCGTAGATTACGCGATAACTATCAGGTAATATAAAATTTCGAAAATGAAAAGCTCGTCTCATCTTTTCTATTCGTCAGTATGAATTTGAGACTTGGTCACTATATAACTAATGTACAATGTAACACTACATCGATTTAACTTTTAAACGTGGTTTCCGTTTTCATTACTGCAAATGAATAATTTGGCCCTTTACATTTGAATTTAACATAACCATACCATCCCTTTTCAACAAATAAAATGACTGGTCTAATTTTGAAAAACACACAACTACGTACTTCCGAATACAGCAGTTTTGAAAACATTACTGAACAATCATATCAATATTTATCATTTAGTGTATTGAGAATAATGTAGGATGATGAATAAGTGGGCGAATTAAAAATGTCTGTATCTGACTATGCTACAGAATAAATACCTTGAAGACGATTTTTAAAGAATTTAACACTCAACCAAATGTTACGTTTAACAATACTGAAGTGACATTTTTCTAAAAAAAATGTTTATGATGCTCAGATAATTTGCTGCTCAAGTTGTTGACATATCGATTTATGTGTAGAATAA